>JBAJNP010008001.1:0-21205 GCA_036877545.1 Yasuhikotakia modesta | reverse complement strand
TTAAAAGTCCTGCAGTACCTCTGAGTGACCGGAAGGGGTCAGACTTATGCAGCCGGACGTCGTTTCTGCGCTCTGGGGCTTTGCGGCTGTTTCTCAGCGGGCGATGAAAACGCCTTTTAAGGGCATGAGATTCATGCGAGAGCGGGGCGTGATGCTGACGCTCACCGCAACTTTAAATGAAGCCGTTTAAGGGCATTTCCATCATTGAACGTGTTAGTTACGAAAAGGGAAATGAAAACAGGCAAATGTGATGAGCAGCGGAGGGATGGTGTCAGAAGAGAAAGATTTGCGCAATGAATGAACCTTCGGATAGCGGACGGGAGTTACCACGCATGCGCGGTGATCGTCTGCCCACCGTGATGTTGGTTGAACTCAACGCAATGCTTATTGGACCCAGTTTCTCTCCCCTGTTGTGCTCATATCTCTTAAACCTTAACCCCACCGCTATGAGACGTGCCACAATTTCGAAACCTCATAAGCATTGAAAGGTCACCATTCGTGCATGTTTTGTATATGTGTGAAAAAGCATTATACTATGTGGAGCAAACAAGAGGGGTTTACAGCTTGATAGTACATAAAGGCAGAGCGCAGTGTAGGTGTTAACCTGCGACAATGCAGCTATTGTGTCAATGGCAGAACAAAACCTGCTCACGATATGCATAAACCTTGCCTTACTTTTGTTGTTGCTGTGGAAGTAATGCACGAACGAATGAATGCAGAATCGATCTCAGCTCACAGAGTGAAGTAAACCAATTGACCTGATGCAGAAAATAACCGGTGTTCTGTTGATGTTATTTATGTACCATCATAGATTTGAATAACATGTGGTTTGTTTGTTTGTTATAATCTCCCGGGAAACAAAACGTTATACGGATGTTTATAATATGTGCTCACATATGCAGGAATATACATGATGCTATTTGTAAGTCAGAGTCACACATCTGCTATTTCTCCTAAACCCTCATATTCCATGTTACTGTAATATTTAATGTCACACGAGGTTCTGTTAGATTGTATGACCTCTTTAAATGTTTGCATTGATGCATGAACAAGCGTGTAGTGATTACATGATAAACCTGAATGCAGAATGAATTAAAGCTAAAATCTGCTAAACACACGAATGTAAACTTATATTCAAGTAGAAGCTCGGAATTCAAATACAGAACCATTATTATCATAATGCAGTCATTTGCATTATAAGTCATAAGTTGAACATCACTTCCCTATCAGTCTAACAGGCGTGATGGAAATATAACGTGGTAGAAATGTGTTACAGTTTCTGCTGGAAATCTTGGCAGGAACCCACAGTGACTTTCTGTGGCATCTCCAATCTGCAAGTTGAGACATGAGGTTTCTTTCTTCTTTTGCGCTTCTTCACTTGACTGACACTTTCTTTCCACGGCCCTATATGGTAAAAGTCTTTAGCGCAGTCATCGTGCAGGAAGTGATGAAAACTTCAGCACCCAAACCAATAGAAAATCACACACACAAACTCACACAAACTCATTGGGGCCCATTTGTGTTTATATGAAACCTTAATAAAGTATCACCGAGATACATGTTACAAGGGACTTAGTTCCTTAGAACAATTTTCACAATGCGTATCTTTAACGTTATTAGATGTTTCTTCCTACCTATATGTCTCATGCACATCCTGGACTTTAATTTGCATATTATACAGACACAGGCGCAACACGCGCGCGCACACACGCACACGCATGAGCGCCGCCGCAACTGTGACTGATGCATGTCAACTGTATATGGCTGAGAATCGCAGGGGTTGTGTTTTAGATTTGTGTAGGTATCTGTGTGACATCCTCCTGCCATGTTCTACATTATAATAAAATAAATGCAAAAAAAACATAAAAAAACATTTAAAAAAAAACATTTAAAAAGATGATGATGAAGAGGAAAAAATAATATTTAATGTCTACAGAAAAACCCAACTGCAATATTTCTTGTATCAACAGGACGAAGATGGTACATAACTTCTGGACCCTATATCTGGACTATATATATAGATCATAATATAGGAAACAGCCAACATTAATATATATATAAGTTTTATACATATATACATAAGTCCAAATATAGGGTCCAGGAGTTATGTTATACACAGGATAGATGCTCTAGAGGATTAATGTTATTATTAAAATGTATTATTGATCCAGTCATCGCTCATTAGGTGTAACAGAAAAGAGTTCAAACCCTTGATTAATTGCTATGAAACAAACAAAGCAAACAGTTACAGAGGGTGGAGTGTAAGATTGCTAACAATGGATTTATATCAACAGAAAGATCCTAGAACAAGTGCATTGATGAACTATTATTAAATGCTATAGAACCGAGTGTTCATTTATTCATTCGGATGTGAGTGTGTTTGTGATTCTAACCTTAGACAGTTATATATTTCTGGTGTTCATCCAAGTTCTCATTGCAGTAAAACTATAAAATACAATATATGTAATACATTAACATAGGTCCTATTTTCCTGCATGTATTGTATATGTACTGCATGATGGCAATACCTTCAAATGTAAATGTAGTCTTCCTGAAATATGAGGTCAAACAGAACAACATGCTTTATTAAAGGGTATTCTTAAGACATATCTAATTAAACAATCATCATTAAACAGACAGATATGTTCAGACTATAAAAGCTGACATTTGTTTTTGTGTTCTTGACCTTTCATTGCATGTGTCTCTGCATTTGAATCGCATGATTCCTGTTAGTGCACTAGTGCAGTGAGTTTGATCAATCAATAAATAACTTAGTTATTCTGTTCGGTGACCCATATACAACATTTATAGCTCAATTACATGCACATCCTGGTGGAATAAAGGTTCAGATAGATTTGATCTGGAAAAATAGAATGTCCCAGATTAGCTTTTGAGCCAGAAAAAATAGTTTCACAGCATTTCACTGATTTCCCTTCTATACAGAAGTGAGTTGGCACCTGGCTAATGCAACTCAATTTGTCATATTTTGTTGTTATGTCACAGGACTCCGGATACAAACAGAACAGGCCAGAGTTTTGGACCGACTCTTAAACTGCCTGTTGGCCTTGTAGACAAGTGATAGATTATCATGTGTTTTTTGACCAAACACATTTTTATGCCTTTTTTAAACACATTTTTGATGCCCTAAACTTTGTTGTAGCTTCTGTTGATTTAAATATGTTTCCATAGTAACAATATCTGGCAGATATATATGAGGCCAGTGAAAATATTGGCCAGGCAAGTACAAATCTGAGCTACTGGCCCAACTGGGCCAGCGGAGACAATCATTTGGCTTAGCCCTGGGGGTCTCCTCATCTAGACCATCAATTAGCATTTCTGCAAACTGGGCCTTTGTGTGGCTCTAGAATATTCAAGAGCGGGGCTGGACTCAGCCCACGGCTTAGCATACACTGAATGTTTGAGATGCATGTGCACTTGTCCAAAAAGAGTTGTATTTTCTTATGTTGCCAGTGTGTTACATTAGTGCAATGGTGAGACTTTCTTGACCAGAACCTCTGCACATATGGTCTTCAAAAAGCTCCAGAACGTTCAAATCATTGGTTTGCCTGCTGAAACATCACATTTGTAGTTTTTACTGAATGACATTTGTAGTTTTCCTTAAAGACACTGACTGGGTTTTGGGGATATCCAGTGGTGATGGGAACCCTCTGTCCAACAGTTTAGTGACTAAGTGAACACAGAGCCACATTTGGCTAGTTGGAGTGCATCTTTGTTAGCTCATGACAATAGCAGCACTGTGCCAGAGCCCGAATGGGACCCATTCACTCACATTCAAAGGGCCCCTCCTACTTGCCCCAGTTAAGACTCCTGTCCCCCAAAACAGGCTCACCCAAAAACCTGACATCAGTCCCTCAAAACCAATAATTCTCAACTCCTCAGGACCCACAGCACTGATATGTCTTCCTCATTTAACACACCTGATTTAAATCAGCAGTGTTTCTCAGCCAGGTGTCCGACGCAAACAGAGGCCTCAACAAACCTCCAAAGGACCCCTAAAATTACTTAAAATTATTAGATTGTGAGTGACACAGTAATTGTGATGTTTTGGACAGGGGGAGGTTGTAAAGTAAAAAATCTGATCTACTGTGTCAGCAGAAAGATTTACGGCTAAACTGAGTGTAAGGAAAACATGTAAAATATGTTGTGGTTCCCAGGAGCAAAACACAACTGCACACATGCCCTCAATTAATGCTTATCGCTGTCTCTGGACTTCCTCCAACCTTCGGCCCTGTAGATGTAAATGCAGGTGTTTGTATGTAAACAAATTTCACAAATTTTCCATAGAGTCACAAAGCTAAGCCTCGGTACCATGCCCATAACAGGACAACTGTGCGTGAACACGGCCCTTAATTAATTTGGATTCTTCCATTAGAAGTTAACAGAACACAACGTTTTTCTACTTCCACAGTGTGTGACGTAATTGTCCATCAAAACAGACTTCATGTAAATTGTCTTGTGCTAGCAAATGTATTATGTAATACATTACACAGCTGTCTCATTTAGTGTCAAAATACATGTACAAATAATATTATAATTTATGATAATTTATATATTTTATTAATATTTACTTAAACATAGTATAAATAAACTTTTGGCTAAAATAGTATAAAGTAATAAATAATAATAATCATATTTCTGCCTAATGATGCAACACAGACACAACTGCAGAAATGTGTGTGGGGTATGAACTATGTTCATACTGGGAGGCTTCTGGAATGCAGGAAGGACTCAAACAGAATAGCTGCCAGTGGACTTCCTTGTGAAGTTCTTGTGAAAATGATGCCAGGAATCTTTGCAAACATGTCCACACACAGGCACACATACTTTCTCTCGAACACTCAATCTGTATGACAGTTGCAGGAAGACAAGCGTTCTGCGCTCTTGGCGGAAGTTGTGGAGTTGTCAGAACACGCACGCCTTCCAAAAGCCCCATAAACAGGCAGGGGTATTAAGATAAGACGCAGCCAGTCTGGCTGTGTGTGTGTGTGAGTGTGTGTGTGGCTTAAACCAGGCATTCTTGTTGACAAGAGTCAATACAAAGCTGTTGTCCTCTGTGAGACTAATTAACATTCACATGTAATTAAACTGATTACAGCAGTCCCCATAGTCACCTGTCTCACCCACACATGCTAGTCAAGGTAAGCTCTGTAAAAACATTATGTATCTATTTATTTTTTGAGGAAAAGTGAGTGGGTTCGGAGTGTTTTAGTACGTTACCATGTGGTTATTTACTGGCCCATGTCAAAATAGCCCACTCCAAAGTCTCTCTACACACACACACGTTATGGTTTCTACTCACGTTTTTTTAACAAGCCATATGAAGTGTTAAATAGATTAGTTAACATATTAGTGATTTTGAAAAACCCACAGTGATGGTAATAGTTACCAGACAGTACACAGAGTACGCAACAGTAGTTTATGCACCTTTTTGACCCGCTGCCACCTGCTGTGACTCAGGCCTGTGTTAAGCTCTACTGACCCAATTGAGTCAACTGTTACAGATACAGACACACAACACAGCAGATCATGCCAATATCAGAGCACTATATCTACAATCTCATTCCTCTTTGTTACCAAAATTCAGTGCCATAAAGGAAGCCAGGAGTAATCTTATAGATTATGGCTTAAGCAGTTATTATGGAGCTGGGTTCACATCTGTTGGACTGAACAGCAGACAGGGGGAGTTGAAGGAGAGATGGGGGAGGAGTGAGAGAAGAGCTAGAACAGAAGAAATAAGAGGGTGGAAAATTGGGGTTTCTGTGGACAGTTGGGGGGGGCATTATTGACAGGCTGTGGAGCAGAGCAGCTTGACTTCATGAGGCCTGGTCTCAGTGGTGACCATGACAACACCCACGACTCCCCTGTTAGCCCCTTGGGATTGTTAGCATTTGGGCAGAACAGCCCTGCTCAGCCAATCGGCTTGCATTACCTAAGCGCTGTTCAATCACAGCCACACACAAGAAGTGCAAACAAAGCAAAGTATAACACGCAAGGACAATTGTCTTGGAAAAACAATTTTATTCTGAAATGATTGCTTTTGTGACCATCTTATTTTTTTCTTGGCTCCTGGAGGCATTTTAAACCCAAAGAAAAAACATGTTACATTCTTAAACTAAACAAACGATTCCAATAAAGACATTCTTGGGGGTTTTAGTTCAAAGGAAACTCAAAATAAGGCTACACTTGAGAAATGGCTGCTCCTTGGCTGGGTGGAGAGACAGCGAAACAGCCAATCAAAGTGGTTTGAGGGCTATAAGCTCATTTAAGTCTCCGCCCCCTGCATGCAAGTTAGCCAATCACAGTGCAGTGTCTGCAAACATATACACAAACACACACACTCACATACACAAATGCACACATTCCATGATGTCTTCCTCTCCATGGGAGATTAGGACAGTAAACACAGTGGTTTGTTTTAAGTCAGCAGGGAAACGAAAATTATTAATAAACTCCTAAATTAACATTGCTGGACACAAATGCCCCCATTGCTTCCACTGAGTATGTTATTGAATGTTAAGGAAGCGTATCACAGTGATGAACGAGCCAAAGGAGCATTCTCAGAAACCTCTAATTACACTTATAAAAATGCCCCTGAAGGAACAGATAACCTCATAGCACTAGCTGAGAAGACAGTGAGATGATACACAGTACAGTAAATAAATCAATCACAACCAGACTGGTGAGATGGATGAGGTATGTAAATCTGTGTTTGTCTGTGCATGTGTGTGTGTTTGTGTGTGAATGCGTTTATGAGATGAAGTTTTCCTCTTCCTTCTCATCCAGTTGGATGCCCCCGGTGAAAAAGCCCCGCCCCCAGGTTTCACTCGGCTTGGGCATCGTAGTTTGCCCCACCAGCCTTCTTCAGCTCATTGCGGAGATAGTCTTCCTCCAGCTCCCTTGGGTCACTGATCATAAACTCCTTGGCAAAGTTCTGTGAAGGCAAAATGCACGACTGACTGACTGACTGACTGAAACACTGAAAGTAAAAAGAGTCTTTGCATGAACGCACGCATTTGTTTACAGCGACGATGACAATCACAATCGTGTTTGTGACTGGGTGTGTCTTATTTTCTAAGTTCGGGACTTTGCATGCAGTAGAAGCTGGAATTAGAGAATGCAAAACAAACAGCGTACCTGAACGACGTCTTTGACCAGCGTCTTGTCGGTGCTAATCTTGGCTCGCTGTAGGCCGCTGATGTTCTCACCGATCCAAGTAATGAGGGTGAACTTGGCCCGCTTGCTCATGGCATCACCTGTTGTGATCCTCACGAAAGCAAAAAGACGGTCGTCATCTAGAATCAGAGAAAACCATCTTTAAAGAAACCTTTGAAACATAGAGGAGTTTTAGGATAACAGAAATGTCTCGGTTATGCCTTCGGTTGATGCAGATTTTATCCACCTGAAACTGATTTGATTGTAAAACGTGATTTACAAAACAGAGGGATTCATGATGTCATCAAAAAAATGGATTTATGATGTCATCCAAAACATATCTAAGCAAATGATTACATTTGATACAATTATAAAGAATAAGGCTAAAAACTGCACTGAAGCAATGGGGTTGTCAACTTTGATCTTAACATCACATGAACGTGCTATATTGGTCTCACCAGCTTAGCTGAACTTTGTTAAGTAAATGACAAAGAACAGTGTGGATAAGAATGAACACTGTCCCTATTGTCCCTTTGTTTTGAATCCACACTATTGCTTTGTTTTCATTTCCCAAGATATACGTCACGATATGAAATGCAATCTGAGAAAGACATGTGCAGAGAAACTGAGCCTCTGTGACATCATAATACACGTGATAACCACAGCGAGGAGAAAGTGGATGAGGACAGCAGTTGTTCTGCTTAGGACTGTATCAATAACAATAATTTAAAAGCGTTATTTTCTCAGTGTGCTCCCAGTTTGCTCTCTTGCCTCACACACAGCTCAAAAACTGGCCACAGGCTTCCCAAATGTGCTACAGCTGCAATGCAGAGGCACTCGGATGAGGTTCAAATATAACATCAATTCTACTTCATGGCATTTATATCCATTAGCTGTTTAAACCTTTATTTGCAGCATTTACACATTAATGTTGTTGTAACATCAGCTGTACGTTCCTCTGCCCTTTGATCTCCTCCAGATCTCTGAAGCTCATACTAACCCCATAGCCACACACACACACACACACACACACACACACACACACACACTGCTAGCATGCTAGCAGGATGTACCTGAGTAACAAATACCCGCATAAAATCCCCTGGCACTACTTGACACTGAAATGATCTGATTTTCAGTAGTTGATTAACTGAGGTTAACATTTAAGAAGGTGTGTCAGGGAATTGTGTTGGTTAAACTGAACACTATCGTCCACGTAGCTCAACTGGTAGAGTGTGGCATCAGCAGCACTAAAGGTTGTGGGTTTGATTCCAAGGGAACAACACACTGAACAAATATATAGCTCAAAATGCACTGCAAGTTGCTCTTCATTAAAGCGTCAGATAAAAGCATACATGTGTAACACGTAGTCAAATGCTGTGAAAAATGTGCTTAATAAATCTACATCTTTAGGATCTCTGCTTGACTTGAGCTGAAACGAAACCAAGAACAAGCCAAATTTGGGAAGTTAGCAATTCTCACCAGCCCTTTGTGTCAACATGTCTTGTGAACACAGAGAAAACAAGAGTTCTCCAATTTTACTTTCCTGTGATAAATTGCCGTTTCCTGAGCATAAGGGCACAAACTTCTACTTTGCTTTGTGTCAAAGTTCTGTGTCTTTGTGCTGACTTCATGCATTTTCGTCTTCCAGAGTGGCACCTTATGATGATACAGCAAAAATAAGCAGAAAAAATTAAACCTGTTGCTATGGTAATAAAATCCACCAAACAAATGTCAATGAAAAGCGGTCGTACTCTTGCATCCCTCAACACGTCAACCGCAAAATGAAATGGGAAGGGAAAACTCAAAATGCTACTCATTGACGCATTCTCTCTATTCACCAGCCCAAATCGTTTCTCTATTTTCATCCAGTTCCGTTTCAAACGGTGGTTGGGGACCGTAATGCTTAGAGACAAGTCAGCTCAGAAACTCAGGAAACTAGCAAAACAACAAACTAACTTATTGATACCTTGCTGTAAAGGTCCTATCAGCACCAGTGACACATATTGTGTTTATAATGGAAATAAACACAAGCACATGACTTTGTAACTACAGTTTACGCCTAAAGGATGTTACAAAATATCCCTTAGCAACAAAAGAGCTTATTGTAACATACAGCTCCATAACCGATGACATCACAGATTATCCATCACAGTGACAAAAGCCAAGGAATTACAAAACTCTTACAAGTGTACATCTGCTAGTGGCCGCTACGCCTGGTGTGTGGAGACCGAGCACCACACCCAAATCTCCTCTCTACGCGGACACAAGGAGAAGTCTTATGTTATAAACGTATGTTATGTTTTCAGCAGAACTTTAATGTTGGTCGTTTTCTGTTATGAAATAAATTAGATATGCAGGCAAACTCTGGGCAGGAACTGCATACACTGTAGCTTAAGAAATCTCCATAAACACGAAAATATAAGTACATATGGAGTGAAATCTAACGTTAAATGCATTTGTAGTTATTGCATTTATTAAATGTCTCTTATTAAATCTGCCACCTGTTTATCAATCTGTAACTTTGCCACCTCATCCAAGACAAATATGAAACCATATATGGTATCGTCTACCTACATACATCAGATACTTCCGTGTGGTCAGCTGTCATGTGTAACATTCATTTTAACACTTTAACATCCACTTCTAGTCATTTTTCACATACCCCTAATACACCCCTAACAATAAACGATATATTCAGGTTAACATCACAGAATAATCTTACCTGTACATAGACTCTTGAATTCTTCATAGTCGGACCCGTGACCGGCTGGTACGATGGTAGGTCCGTCATATTTAAAAGCAGCCCTTAAAACAGCAAAAATCACAGTTAACAGATGCCAAAAAAACGCTATTGTGGTCGTGTCTTCAACCCTGCCGCCCTCCCTCGCTGCCTAGATAGACAGCTCACTTCATTTTCCAACACAGCCTCAGCTGAACGATCACGCGTTTAAGATTCATGTAAGATTCATATAAGATTCATCCCTACACGTCGCCATGCAGCCACACGATCGCAAAGGCTGTAAATGTTGCAGACGGAGATTCACTCACGTGTGAAACAAAGTAACGAGTCAAGATCTCAGATCTCCGAGGCTTCACTCACCAGGATATGTCGGAGTTGTCGTCTCGCACCAGATTGTACGATTCTCTGCAGGCGTCTTTGTCAATTCGCGTTGCCATTTCGACGATGCAATAGGACCGACAATGAATCTGAACGCAGAACAAAGCGTGAAGGATCGAGCCTAGAGTTTAGATCCGAAAGTGTGTCGGAGGAAGATCTGGAGAAGCTGCCGGTATCTCAGCAGCGTCTCTTCTCTCAGCGGTAAAGACAGGCAACTAATTTCACCACTCGATTCATTTCCTATTGCCACTTAATGGGCGTCGGTGATGTTTGTCAGGTTGCAGATCTGGTGAATAAGGGAGCGGATCTCAGGTCCTCCTAACGGCCAACCTGGGTATTGTGCTAAATTAAGTCCACCCAGTCCTGCTTCACGTTTTTCAGCACTTACTCTGCCATCTTGTGGACCCGTGGTCCTCCTGAGAACGATGCATGGCTTCAACCTGCAATATTTGGTTTGCGGGTGATATTTATAACAGATTCATCTCACGAAGACATTGTGCATGTCACATTTCATATTTATGACACCCCAAATCAAAAAGAAAATATATACTTTTGCACGATTCACTTCTACAATACATGTCACATTTCTGCATCCAATGCTGCTGATAACTGCAACACACTGCGCATGTCAGCACTAGTACAATGACATCAATGACATCAGAAAACACCATTATGGCATTTCTCATTATGTCAGACATAGACTGGATTTCCATAGGCAAATATGAGCACAGAATGTCTCTGTGCACAACATATGAGAACAAAATGTGTCTGAGCTCAAAGTTCAAAGGAGGTAAAATGAGTTAGTTTTTGCATTAAGTGTCATAACTGTATCCTGTTGGGGTTTAGAGAAACTCATAGAAAAAAGTATAATAATAACAATAATTATTATTATTAAGTGTGCAGTCTTAAAGTAGATAAATATAAGCACAAATATGACTTTTATTTTGAAGTATTGTTGGATTTGATAACTTCCTAATTACAGCTTCACTCAGCATTAATTCAGTAACTTGTTTATGTCGATTACAAGTGAACCTGCGACCATGTCCAACGTGTTTGCTTATGAAATGCTGCTTTGAATCTAAATACAGTATTTTACCTTAAGGAAGCAACAGTGAGATCTGTGAGTTTCTTTTAAAAGTATTTATTGAAATGCCCAGGCTTAAAAATATCACAGTTTTCCATTAACACATCAGAGGCAACGATCAAAACAATCTCTTCTTTCTTCACATGTGCTCGTTTTTCCAGCATGTCTTCAGATAATGAGGGATAACAGCATTTCATTTGAAGGGATAGAAGAAATGAGACTCCAATCTGAGAACAACGACAGTCCAGAGATCTGTTATGTATATTATTTGGTATGTATTAAGCATAACATTTTTAATGCCTTTTACATTATTCTGAAAAATGACTTTCTGTCATGCATTATTTTTTAATGTCATGATGTTCTACATACAACTCTGTTGTATTCTACATACAACTCAGTTTAGCATACAACTCTGCCCACATAATAATGTTTTATGCAAATTTGGCTGTGCTTTAAAAAGTCAGCAGCAAATGAGATAACCAAAACATTTAAATAGCTTGTATCTGAGTACCCATTTACATGTGTGCAACAGAGCACTGGGCTGATACTGTTTATTGGTTTGGTAGACTATGACAAAACATTTGAAATGGCTTTAAGAGTTCAGGTAAACGGTGCAGTGATAATACAATATTCTTACTCTGGTAGAACACAGGCCCTCCAGCCACGATTCAGAGACCTGAGAGCTTTCATGTCTTCTTCATCGAGAGTAAAATCGAAGATCTGCAGCCAGACACAAAACAGTGATGCACTACAGTGTCTAAAGCAAACCCTCCTCTTGAAAACATAGGGATTGTTTTAGGATTATTAGAAAGATCCACAGACTTCAGGTGAAACAATGTATCTTCTAGAATATTTGAATCTGGAAACTCACCTTTGTGTTCTCCAGAATGTGGTGGGATTTAACGCTCTTTGGGATCACAGCAATGTCCTGCTCAATGTGATACCTCAGGAGAACCTGTGACACAACAAAACAACATCATAACCAGTGAAGAGGAGAGAGGATATGTAACATTTATTACTGGTTTCAAACAAACAAATGACCTGCGCAGGAGTTCGCTTGTGTTTCTTAGCAACATCTCCAACCACAGGATCTTCAAGTAATTTTTGTGGATCTGTGTCTCCCATTTGGCTGCAGATTATATTGAAGTGCAAGAATTGTTTTGTAAGGGAACAGTAAACAGTGAATGAAATATTTCTGGCCATATAGAAGTAATTGCAAGAGAACTGAACCCTTCCACCTTTCCAGACCTTCTTACTTGCTTTGCTGAGATTCAGACCTTTCTTTAATAAGAAGAATGTTTTAACCTACAGATCTGGAGGTCTTCCAGGAGAACCGAGTGGACTGTAGGCCGTGAGGGCTATGTTCTTGGACTTGCAGAAGTCAATCATATCAGACTGGACCAGGTAAGGATGAAGCTCCACCTATGGAGAAATAATCAGTTAGTTTATCTTATCTGGATGGCATGTTTCTCCTGTCAAACGTGCTCTTCTTGTTCCTCTTGTTTAAGTTCCTCTAGTTCAGCAGGAGGAACTTCAGATTGAGCTGCTTCACACCTGATTGACAGCTGGTGGTATTTTGGCCACAGACAGAAGCCTCTCCAGCTGCTGGATGGAGAAGTTGGACACGCCGATGCTCTTCACCTTCCCCGTGGCTTTCAGAGCTTCCATGCCCTGCAGCAGGTGACAAAACACTGTAAAGATCCTCACTGTGAAGACCATCAGTGTAGAAGATGAAACCTAATGCTTCATCTGCACCATTTTTACATTAGATTCAGATGTTTTCTTTGGGTTCCTAAATGGTTTGAATTACCTTCCACACGTCTACATAGTCAATGTCGGTGCTGAGCGTCTTTCCATTCTCAACAGGGAAAATCTCATCGCCCGTTTTCTGCAGACAGTACACTGTAAGTTTATTAGCACTATATTAGCAATTAAAATGTTTATTTTGTAAAGCATAATTCATGCACAGAGTGAAGCTTTATTCTGATAACTCTGAGATGCCAAACATTCCTACATGTTGTTTAAAGCTTAATCATATCATAATAATAATAACTCTCTATATCACCATCTCAGTTTGAAAAAAAACATTGAAAGGTTATTTACATACCTTTACATACATTAAAATAAAATTAATTTGAACTGACATTAATTTGGATCCAACAGCTATTATTATAAGCTTATTGTCTATACAACTTATTGTAAACTTATCACTGGTGAGATGAAGAGAGATTTGAGCATAAAACTGCCGTAGACTTGTTCAACAACTGATTTTTGTTTAGTTTTAACACAGTAACATTGCAGATGGCAGCTTCAACAATGTTAAGTCGCTATTTGTAAAACGTTTTATATCACAATGTAAAGCGGCCTCAAAAATGCATAAAAATGTGTGATTGTCTCATTGAAATGTAAGTCAATTTTGAAAATAAAGACCAGAACCATGGTATCCACTTTCTGAGGCCACTTTTCGTTCTTGTTTCACCTTTAGTCCTACAGGAAAGTGGACCAGATACAGGTCCAGGTACTCCAGCTGTAGGTCATTCAGGGAACTGTTGAGGCATGCAGGAATATCCCCAGGTGCATGATGGGTACACCACAGCTGCAATACAAACAGCATCATCATATCGAGCGTGTTGAGTTCTTGCTGTAATTGTGGGATTATCTGAGACTCACTTTACTGACTATGAACATGTCCTGACGTCTAATGATGCCCTGCTGTATCTTGGCATGAATGGCTCTGCCCAGTTCCGGCTCGTTCTTGTAGCAGTATGCTGTATCTATGTGCCGATATCCAGCGGCGATCGCCGCCTCAGCTGCCCTCTGACACACGTCTGCACTGACACCCTGTTCATCGTATTAAAACGTTAAATCACTTCCTGTAACATCAGATTACACACCCATCGCTGTTAATCACTGTCAGGTCATTGCCATGATCCTGAAAGAGTGGCTGGAATAGAAATCACAACATTACAGTTACAGGGCCTAGTTAAAGGATAAGACAAGAACAACTACATTAATATTAAATGGAAGTTTAGAGCTAGAGTGACACTTTTTGGTAATGGGAACCTGCCAACTTAATGGAACAACTTTTGGACAAGTTAAAACTGTAAACAATCTGTATTTCCTGCAGTAAACGACTGCAAAATGTTACATCGGCTAAACTGACCTTGAATCTCAATGTCAAATTATGGCTCAGTTTATCCAAATCACTCTGTGTGTGTGTGTGTGTGTGTTTATTTTGAAGCTACCTCTCCTTTCCATGTCCCGAATCCCAGCAGTGGCATGCGTGTGCCATCGTTCAGCTCAATCCTCTGCATTTGTGTGGATTGGTGTGACAGATCCGTGTGCTTCCTGTCTTTCTCTAAAGCTTCAGCATTCATGACACACTCTGCAATTTAAGCCTGTAGTCTCTTTATCATTGCAGTTAATCATTGAACTTGACAAGGAGTCTCTGTGGGTGCGTTTGTTCTTGTTTTTCAACAATTGTCGTGACCAATGTCCCCACAAGGAAGGTAAAGGTTAGCTAGCGGTTTCCACAAGGGAAGTTAATTCTAAAACATACTAAATTATGCTTTTTTTTTTTAAATGTAAAAACAACATATGCTGACAGACTCCTGGGGTGAGGGTTGGGGGATAGAATATACACAGTATAGCACAGTATAGAAGTCATTATGTCTGTGGAATGTCCTCACAAAGTATAGAAACTAGAAACTTAACGTGTGTGTGTGTGTGTGTGTGTGTGTGTGTGAGTGTGAGTGGTGCAGATGTTGTTTTGTATTGCACTGTATGTGAGTTTCCTGAAACTGTAGACTGCCGGCCTCAGTGTGAAGGTAACCTTTAGAACTGAGATCATGTGACTTATGTTCTTTGAAATCTGTGTGAAAATCAGGAAGTTCCTTTAAATAGCAGTACAGCCTCTCCAGTTTTCTTCACTTCTGACTGTAATCCTCACACAAACCTATTGATATTATTTACATGATGTATAACAGGATTTAGAGAAGGCTTTTAATATAGCCAACACACACACCTAACTGTCAAAATTCTGCTATTTTAGATTTTCAGATTTTAGATTATTTTGTATGATCTATAAGCCTGTTTCCTTTTTTCATAAACTATGTCCTTTCAACGTCAAAATGTAATGTAATGTGAATTCAGGGCCACACACACGTGTAATTCTTGTATCAAACGATAGAGGGCAGCAGAGGACATCAGATGTACATATAAGGGTCTCATTAATGTAATCGTTAGGTTTACTAGTTTATTTCAGTGTTACTTAGTTAGTGGTGAGGATACGAGACACATTCTGGTTTTACTTGTTGATTGTGATCTGACAAGTTACTTTTTAAATGTACTGAAATGGCAACTACAGTTACTTGAATATTTACATATGTTTAGTTTTCCCATAGATAAAGACATTTTAAACACTTTAACTTCTTAAAGAAAATAAGGTACGTATTAAGGTACAATTTTATTTAAATAGCTTGAAGGAAACAACTGAACACAGAAAGTCATTACAAGTCATTTGTGGTTGAGCATGCAAATTACACAATGCACTACACAATATTAGATTTAATGCATCATATAGTGGAAGTATATAGCTGTAACATGCAGGTTACAGATGGAAGGTTTCGTGGTTTTGCTTGGTTCCCAAACATGCCACAATGTCTTACAGTGTAAGGAAAAAGAAAACAGCCTAGGACTACAATATTTAGACTAAAATAAGCCAAAAGTCTTGATAGCCCCGCCCCCTACCCTATATAATACTGACCCATACAAAAATATAAATATAAAGTCTGCACAGAACTGAGTTCCTGAAGAACAAAATTTGACCTGTTTTCTGAACTTTCCCACGTGGAACTGCCCTTTATTCTTTACAGGTATGTGTACCACATTAACCTGACCTTTCACCCCTCTCTCCTCTCGCTTTCACTGGTCCAGTTCGTTGCTGTCCTGACTGCGAGGTCGGTAATGACGTGAGCAGAACTCTCTGATGCGGACGCAAGCCTCCACCATCATCTCCTCGGGCACGGTCACCACGATTCTGAAGAAGTTTGGATATTCAAATGCCTTCGGAAAGAAACAAAATGGACATCAGACCGACGACATCGAACGGTAACCAGCCAGGGTGAAAAAGCAAACTGAGGGAGCTGGAGAGGTAAATAATTCACCGTGGCGGGTAAACAGAACACAGACTGTTCGGTGACCAGCCGTTCGGTGAACTCAACATCATTCTGGAAGTCTGGAAAATGTTCCATTTCAATCCCAACCTGTAGACAAACCCACACAAAACCCATTTATCTGGTTTAACCTCCTGTTCAGTTGGTTTTGCAAACATACTTTAATATTGACCAACTTCTACTCTAAAGAACAAATGCATCTAATAATTAATAGAATTGATTATTTTAAGTCGCTCTTAAAATCATGATAATCTCACTCATGCAGGGATAAATGGGGCTCACCATAATGTACATCGCACCAGAGGGCATGACAGGGTTCAAACCAGCAACAGTTGATAGCTCAGAGTAACATATCTCTGAGTTTGACTTGGGGAAAGATAAAGTTTGTTATTTTTACAGTTTTACAAGTAGTTAAATGGACAAATTATAACAGTAGTAAATAGTAATTTAATCAATTAACAAGATAAAAATTTATCAAACTTTTAGGAGTTTGGAGTGAAACTCTTCTTACCTTCAGAAAGCTGATGGTGTTTTGGTAAAACTCTGTGGGTGTGTTGTTTAAAATGCTCTCCAACGCTCCCTGGACAACTGTACACGGTCCCAAAATGCGCTGGCTCAGTTTAACAAGACCTTCTCGTATCTAGAGTGAATATTTGGGTCACAAGATTATATTCAGTTTGTCTGTTGCATTTGCTTTGCAACAAGGTAATGTGTGATACCAGCTAACAGGAAACATTCCCAAGAACTACTGTAACGTTTTTGTTACTCGATAGAAAAACAGGGGAAAATGTTCATACAAGCTAAAATTGTTAGCTGATAGTTGGTAAGAACATTAGCTTAACGTGATATTTTACAATGCATTACATAAATAATGTAAATATAATATTAGTATAAAAAATATATGTATAATATTTAAAAAATAGTCATGTGAATAAGTATAAATAATATAATGTGTTTCCAGATCTACAGAACATTTTTTATTGTGTTTTGGATTTGTTTATTTTTCAGGTGAGAGGCCAACACTTACTTCAGGTCCGAAGATGTTGTTCCGATCATGGATCAGGATCCAGCCCATTCTCCAGCCCGGAACCAGCCAGCGCTTAGCCAGACCACCACAGGACAGAATGGGAACGTCACTGCTGAGAGGGGCCATGGGATGAAAATCACAGCCGGGGAAAACCTACGGATGACATCATGTGATCATCACATTTATCACAACAACATAAACATATATATAACAGAATTAAATGTTGTGTTGCTTAGAACTGTAATTTGTCTTTTGTGTTAATTAAATAACTTGCACATTTGTTTTTCAACAGGCAGAAGTTATGGATGTTATATTTCATGTAATGCGGTTTAATCTTCTTTTGGGAAGTAAACAGCTGTGCAGCTAACAGTACACATGAGTTCTACAAAGTTCTAGATGCTGTAAGCAGTTCATACCAGTAAAAGATTATGTAATTTTGTAAGAGGGGAAATTGGGAACATTAGAGGAGTAACGTGAGAAAGTGAGAGAGAGAGAATTCCTTTTCGCAGGCATCTGTCTGGCTGTAATTACACATATGGCCCTGAGGTCTGGTCGATGGATCCACCCCGTCTCCTATTGGCTACGATGCCTCGACTTGTGAAGCTGGTCTGCTCCTCTTTCACGATCTCATTAATAGAGGCAAACAGGGTTTTTTTTGCTGTTGTGTTTAATGAAGTCCAGACAGCAGAGCCTAAGGGTTCCCAAATACTGTACCAGATGGACCACAAAGATGCGTCCTACCTTAGACTAGACCCTCAACTCATTACCTGTAGTACAGGGAGGGGTCGTTCCATCTCCTCCCCCCTCTGTCTTGCCTCTAATGCACCAAACTCACGCATGTGCTAATCGCAAACACATGCGATGAAAAATGCACAGTCATTGTGGTTGACTAATGCGTGGGTAAACATTGAGCGTATGACTCCAGCTGATTTAATGGGCTACAAACACCTCAGATCGCCTCTCACAGACTCATTGTCTCCGCCTACCAACGTTCCTCTCTTGTCCACCGCTGTCCTGTGAGTTGTGAACCTGTTGCCCCCCGGCTCTACCTACGTTTGCCCCTCATGACCTAAATCCCAGAATTCATTCTGGCTTTCATTCAGAGTACACAGCTCTAATCCCTCCATTGCTGATGTGGTCTCAGTGCTGGAATCCAAACAAACTACCCAACTCTCCTCTCACCTTCTCACAGAATGTGTTTCACTGATTTTTCACACCATGTCTGAAATCACACAGGAAAGGCACCCTTTAACTTCAGCCCAAGATCTGGAGGGCCGTGCCCCTCACAGATAGTAATAAAGTGGTTGCAGAAGAAGAAGAATTAATAGGCAAGTTTGTTGGTTAAGACTGGCAGAAATCAAATGTTATGGAATGGAAGATCCGTGCTGTTGAGAGGGGCCCCTAACCACAGGTTGTTTTAGGAGGCGGTCTGTCTTTATAATAATTGTATTGTAATGCTGCGTTTTCAAATCTTTGTCTTTGGAAACTTTCCATTTCTATTGCAGTGCCAAAATTCAAAAACACATGTTGTTTTGAAGCTTAACAAAAGCTAAATAAATCACAAAATACATTCACTTCTATATTATTTGGCTAAGTAACACTGGCTAATAAAAAGCCATATTAACATATTAACATAACGAAAAATGTATAGAGTTTGTTAACTGTCTCAAGCCACTGAAAACAGTGTTGATTTGGTTGTTTTGTACAACACCAAAAGTCAAGTGGAAAAAGTCAGAGCTTCCAACAAATACCATTTCAGCACAGAGGGACAAAGTCTGAACCACAGATTATGGTCAAAAAGTGTCTGCTAACCAGTACACTCAGTGTAATAGTTTACAGGGGTCATAGGTCAACTCAGAGTATGAGCTCATTGTGAGAGGACCTGTTTAAAGATGATCAAGTTGAGAAAATATAGAATTGTAAGATTTACATTATATATATATTACATTATACATTGTACAGGTGTTTGTGTTTGAATGGCAGCTCACCATGTCTCCGTAGATCTCGTCTGCAAGAACAGGGACACAGTTTCTCGAAGCAACTAGATCAAACAGAACATCAAACATGAACATCCTGGAACTCCAGGGAATATTTCATCAGAGGCTGTAAAACGCGGGTAATAGTCGGTAAATTTACCTGCAAGAATCTTCTGCAGATGTTCTCTGGTGAAGACGGAACCGCATGGATTGGACGGGTTGTTGACGATCATACAGCTGGTTTTCTCATCGATCAGACTCTCCAGTTGCTGAAGATCAATCTCCCAAGATTTCTCCGGCTAACAGATCAAATAAAGTGAGAAAAAAAACTCATCTGAAGATGCCTGTGTTGAGCTCTGATAACAAACATCTCACATTTTTAGCAGCTCCTCACTGGTTACCAAATAATAAATAAAATCATTGCTTGTACAGTTCTTCTATAATGTTTGATAACTTCTAGGATGTTTGTTCCTTCATACTAAATTGAATTTAGCAAAATGCTCACGGTAAAACATGTATATGGTTTGTGTGTTTTGTGCTGTTTTTCTGTGTTATTTACATGCATGTGCACATTATATGTTAATGTGGTGGGGAGGGGAAAATAACAGAGATTTATTGGGCCCAGATGTGCAACACAGAATGACACAGTCATTTTCTCTGTTTCTATTGTCTCTAATCTTTTCTCTTTGGTAACAAAGAGATTCTTCTACAACCACACTTCTCTGATCTTGTTTGTCTTTCAGGTAATCGTCTCTTTGACATTGACAGCGATCTCTACGATTTACTTACCAGCAGATTGTACAGCTTAACCTGGATGCCCATAGACACTGCCAGTGTTTTATAGAGGGAGAATCCAGGGCATGGAACTAAGATGTTGTCTCCCGGGTTGCACAACACACTGATGGCTAATTCTATAGCCTGACTGCAGCCGCTGGCCAAAATCACATCCTACAGAAAACAGAGTCATTTATATTCACCTCTCACCCGAGTCACTAAACCATTATTTGTTCACATTTTGTCCTGTGCAAACATACGCTTTGAAGCATTTATAGAACATGTAACATAAAATATTATAAGATCTGTGACACACTTTAAATTCCAGTGGAGCTTCTGGCCGGCTGTAGAAATTTGCAACAGCTTCTCTGCTTTTCTGGTAACCTGTTTGTGTTAAAAATAAGAAACGTTCAGTTGAGGTGGTATTTCTCATAAGGCAAATTATGCCAATAACAGACATTTGATCAGAACACAAAGTCACGCATGCAGCGTTTAAAACGAACTAAGAAACCTTAGCGTGCATCATACCTACTGAGGGAGCATAACCATTGTATTTCTGCGAGGCTATGGCTTCCTTCATTGCTTGCAGAACAGTGTCATCTGTTGGTAAGTTCCCGAACACCGTAGGGTCACCTGGAGGCAAATCGGGTGTCAAATATTTACCTTAATAGTTGTGACAGTTATTATCCAAAGCGACTTATGAAAAACTTCAAAATGACAAATATGTAAAAATGTGAAACGTGAATTATTGTGTAAACCAGAAACTCTGAAAACTATTTAAACAAGCACAGGAACCACAAACCATTGGGCCACTATAACATACGACAAACAGACATGTGTTTTAACTTCGTATTGTTTTTAGTTGTAATTGCATAA
>JBAJNP010008000.1:0-21206 GCA_036877545.1 Yasuhikotakia modesta | reverse complement strand
GGTTATGGGCAACCGTAACTGACAAACACTTCACTTTCAATGAATGAATGTACCAAAAGAATGAATTTAACATTTACATTACATTATACATTTAGTCACTTAGCAGACGCTTTTATCCAAAGCGACTTACAAGTGAGGAATATATCAGCGAGTCAACATAAAGAGGCAAATAGACGCTGGAAGTGCTCAAAACACAAGTTTTGGAGATTGCTTAGAATATTATAAGCCACAGTAGAAAGGGATTAAATGAAATAGGGTAGAAAAGAGTAGGAAAAGAGGGATAGATTTTTTTTTAACATAAGTGCTCACAAAAGAGATGGGTTTTCAGCTGTCTTTTAAAGATTGACAGAGATTCTGCTTTCCGGATACAGGCATGAAGATCATTCCACCAGCATGGTGCTGTGAACGAAAATGTTTTGGACAGTGATTTTGTGCTCTCTGTAAAATCGAGTTTAGAAATGAACAGTGCCTGGACGAGGAGTTGTGTTGCATGCTCTGTCAGAAAGGGCATGATTTTCCTGATGATGTACCGAGCTATCTTCACAATGTGGTCTTTGAAGGTCAGTTGGTCTTTGAAGATTACTCCTACATTTCTGGCCGAGTTTGATGGGGTGATTACCGATGTACCTAATTGGACAGTGAAGTTATGGTCAGATTGGCAGGGAAGACAAGAAGCTCAGTCTTTGCCAGGTTGAGCTGGAGGTGATGTTTCTTCATCCATGTAGAGATATCCGCCAGGCAGCTTGAGATTTGTGCAGCTACTTAGGGATCATATGGGTGGAATGAAAGAAACAGCTGTATATTATCAGCATAGCAATGGTAGGAGAATCCATGTGCCTGTATGATGAGATCCAGTGATGTAGTGTAAATGGAGAAGAGGAGGGGTCCAAGAACTGAACCTTGAGGAACCCCTGTGTTCAGTTGCTGAACTTCCCCTCTCCATGCAACTCTGAAAGATCTACCAGTGAGATATGATTGAAACCATTGAAGTGAAGTACCTGTGATGCCCATTGATGAGAGGGTGGACAGAAGGATCTGATGATTCAGTGTGTCAAAGGCAGTAGATAAATCAAGCAGAATGAGCACTAATGATTTGGAATCAGCCTTTGCAATCCGCAAGGATTCAGTGACAGACAGTAGCGCAGTCTCTGTTGAATGACTGTTCTTGAAACCAGATTGGTTGATGTCCAGCTTGTGGCAGAGGAGAGAGTTGAATGTTTTGAACAGTGTGCGTGAGTTTGGAGCACTGTTAATTTTGTTATGGAAGTATGAGGATTTAGCAGCATGCACTTGAACAGAGATGATGTTAAGGTGGAGCATAAAGTGTCTGTTGCTGTATTTACATCCAGAGAAGAGAATTGTGTGGGTGAGGGAAGTGAGGATGAAACAGAATAGAAAAGATGAGAAGCAGAAAGGGAGTGCAGGTTACGGCTGAAGGTAACTAGTAGAGGGTTTGGTGGTAAACATATAGGGAGTTGTAGATTGAAGTAATGAAAAAATGATCAGAAATGTGAAGAGGTTTTACCAGAATGTTATTGTCTGTGATACAGTTGCGTGTGAAGATGAGATTGAGTTGGTTGCCAGATTTGTGGGTACTTGTGGTGATGAATCGGTTGAGGTTAAATGAGGCTAGTAGAGAGAGGAAGTGAGAGGCAGAAGGCTTTTCATCTGGTTGCCATCATCTGGGACTGGCGAGGGGTATGAGAGAAAGTGTTAGAGAGAGCAGCAGGGGTTGCTGAGTCCTCTGGACGGATCCAGGTCTCAGTCAAACCCAAGACGTTGAGAGCAGCAAAGGCTGGAATGAAGTCAGTTTTGTTAACAGCTGACAATTCCAAAGACCCATAGAAACAAGAAAGGGGAGTGTTAGCATAAGAGGAGGAGTGGATAGGACGCAGGTTAGCAGCATTGCACTGCCTTCTACATGCGTGAATGGAGCGTTGATGAGAAAGAACAGGAATATGTTGAAAGCACATGATGAGTGAGAAGGAGGAGAAGAAGTGAGAGGAAAGGTACCTTATTGGTGTCATTACTCGGTGGAGTTGTGCAGGTAGAGTCGCAGGTCTTTACCCGAGTTGGTCCTCACACGAGGAGGCTGACTGCAAACTTCTAATTTACTTGAGTTTAAATATGCTATTCCTCACCAAGGACACGACTTCTCAATTAACACATCTAAAGCTTATAGCCTGTGAATAGATGAAACCGAAACTACTGCAAGAATAAGCAACGCTTTTAAGTGTGAATAAAGAGCAAAAACGCCAACAAACTATGCAAAAAATGTTATTCTAAACAATTACAGTTAAAATACAGCTTATAGTCAAGTTTGAAAAAACACAAAGAGCACAGAATCGCAATTAATCCTTCCTAGCAGCAAATAATAAACGGAGCTACCGATCCAGAACAGATATTAAGCAAATCACTTACGCGTTCTTGCCGTCTCCAGTGCTTACTCTCTAGTCATTTAAACAGAACATTAAATTTGAAAGTTCGCATCAGATACATGATTTGTAATGATGTTTTTCAGCTTGGTGAATAGCTGTATTTTATTTCCCACCTCCTCTAAAATTACTTTTATTTCTTTTCTGAGAACTGTGGTTCACTAACGCATGGCTAAATGGCAAGGGGATTAAATGGGAAATAATCTTGTGTATAATAAGTAGCCGTTGTGTACAACAGTAATTACAATCTTTTCAAAACCCAAAATTTCTTTATTTTAATTGTGCTGATGTATTAATATTCAGGCGAAGTGTCTATCTGCATCATATTGGCAGATGCTGTTTACATTAACTCCACTCACCAAGGTAGAAACTGGACTAGCCAACACTAGAAGTTCATCACGCAACTGCTCCAGTGGTGTAGATGGTTCAAAACCACCTTTTGCTAAACTTTCTTTCTTCTCCCTTTTCAAATGTCATATCAAAAAAGCATGTTAATATAAATGAAGGACATAAGAAAAAGAAAATATCAGGTGTGGTTAGGGTAGGTGTAGGGAGGGCTTATATTGTCCTGAAAAAGGTGGCATCTATTTAATAATTTGATTTTAAATTATAATTTGCACACAATGTTATTATTGTATACTGCTTTTTTATGTAGTACTATACTGAGGTGCAGGTAATTGCCACTATTTTCAAAAAGTAATATAAATAGCAGAAAATCCAGCTATTTTAACTATGTAAATAAAATCCACCTTCTATTAACACTTATATAAAATGTATAGAGAGAAAATATTTTTTTAACTTGTATTTGTGTATTTGTTTTTTAATGTGGGAAGAATAAATGTTTCCATGTCTCTATTCAGTCTTTATATCGCTCTTACATCACATACTACAAAAGCATGTTAAACATGAAAAGTAAAGAATTTGCATTAGGTGGCGGTATTTGCTCATGGCACCAGTCCATCATTAGATCAAAGAAGAAGAAGATGAACGTCACAACGACAGAGAGAAGCTACGTGGTTCAAAGATGGTTGATGGTTGCAATCTGCAACACAAGTACGATGTTTTCGGGAAACAGTTGCGAGTAGTTAGTTAGTTTCTCCGACGATGCATCGTACTACGGTGGTTAAGCAGCAAGCTATGTCGTTTTTCGGGAAATGCACCCCAGGTTATGTTCACAGAGTAAGTTTCTACGTTAACTGACTCGGATTATAGGTTAACTCTCTTTTAGAAACTGACTTGACCCTGCATTCT
This sequence comes from Yasuhikotakia modesta, assembly GCA_036877545.1. Lineage (NCBI taxonomy): Eukaryota > Metazoa > Chordata > Actinopteri > Cypriniformes > Botiidae > Yasuhikotakia > Yasuhikotakia modesta. Next base: position 17,520 of record JBAJNP010008000.1, on the reverse strand, counting down.
TGGGTTTGAGTTATCACCGTTTCTGAAACCTAAAACTCATTGTTTCCCATAATTCGGGGTTAATATACTCAGAGTTTCACTTAACCACCATTCTAAAATGAGCCCTAACTCTGCAAGTCTGTGATACTTCGATATTAAGTGACTCAGGAGTCACTTAACCCTTGACCCTGAAGAATGTGTTTCTGCCACCTAGTGTTTGGAGAATGCAAAAGGGAAGTTTTGCTTATGGGAATTCTGATCCTTTTGTGTGGTGGATCAAGAAATATCTGTATCTATATATATTTTTTTCTTTTCATGTGAGGATACATAGAAGTTTTAAACATATACATGGAAAAAGTAAAATGTGCACAAACTGTTATGATATTTTAAAGTGTCATACCTGGTTATAGCTAAAATAGTCTAAAAGCCAAATATACAACTGGGCTCACACATATGACATTATTGGCATGTCAATGGTAGATGTGTTGTTTTGGGCAGCAGGAATTGCAACTTGAGTGCTTATGGTGGACAGAAACGCTCTTGATTGGGTTAATTTAATGGTGTTTAATGAAGGGAGTGATGTAAAGGCCACTCTGACAGAAAATGAGAAAACCACCACTTGGTCTTAGAGAGGGAAAACCCTGATGGAAAATAGCATTGACTGACAATATGTGGAAATGTCATTTTGCCTAGTGTAGCTACTGAACAGGACTCTAATCCTGCCAGTCAGACATTACAACATTTCACCATGACTACCCATACTATTGTCCAAAAGACAAGGCATGAAAGTATGTTCCACTATTATGTGCTATTTTCATGTGATTTTAAGTACCACTGATAATAATATAATAATATATTATAATAAACATTCTTAACACTATGAATATTGCTTTTAGATCATCGAAACACCAACATGATATAGCATCTGTACAGTATCACTTCTCCTTCAGAAGTCACTTCCCTTAGGGTTACATAGGTGTCTAAAAATGTAGTATAAATGTAGTTTATCTCCTAAACTGTGGAAGCATTCCACTAGTATTTGGCTAGAAAGTGTCCTAAGGGTCTCAATAAACAGATTCCAAGTAATAAGAACCTATTAAATTTTTGTAAAATAGTTTTTTTGAAAAGCGTGGTTGAGCAAGCTATTTAAACCAGCTGTTTTAATAGCCTTTAGTTGACTCTTGTCAACTAAATTTAAGTGGCAAAGCTTGATTCCTGATGCCGTGACCAAATTACTTACTCCTGGGCAGCAACTGATTAACAAATGTGTTGCTGTAGACTACATGTTGGGGAAAAGATATGCCAGTCACCCATTTTAAAAACTACTCTAGATTCATTTTGCAAAATATGTTTTCCAAAAAAAAAGATTGGGAGGATTCAGAGAGAGTTTAATACATATTTAATACACATTTCCTTTGAGCCACAGAAAAAAAACGGTGCAGTAGACTGTGGTGCCATGTAAAAAGGAACGTTTGACAGATGGATAGACAAAGATCACGTCAATGGACCCATGATGATTTTAAAAATAAAAGATCATTCTGTATTCTTAATAAATTTCCTTTAGCGTCTTGAAAACCTAATGGAGAGGAAAATGCTCAATTTAAATCTGTTTAAAAGAAAGTTACAATTTTTTAGAATCAAATAATTTGAACACACACCAATTTGGACACACACCAAACAAACTGTTTAAACAAACTGTTTTTAATGTTTATGGGGTATTAGTGTATTAGTTTTAATTTCTGGAAAACATTACAAATAAACAAATCTTGATGAACATTAAATCACAGTTTAGAATTGATAAATTAATCACCATGATCAAATAAATAACATGGTAAGTAAATAACAGCTGTTAGGGGAGGTTGGTTTGACATACCTGTTTAACCAGCCATGATGTGTTTTACAAAAGCTGTAAAACAGGGAATCAAAATTACTGCACTGTGGAAAAGCATAGTTGAGTAATGATTTCTCTTCTTTGTTTTGTGCAAAGTAAGATCAAACTGAAAAAGTTGTTGTAGAATCATCTAGGCAAATCCACAATCCATAAACCTGTGATGTCAATGATGCCATCTATAGGTCAAGGTACTATTATTATGCGAAAGTGTAAGGTAAAACTTTTAAAAAAAGTAAAAAAAGTTTTAAAAAAAGAAAAAAATGTTTTACATACATATACTTAGACATATTTCGACAACTGAACACAAGCTATTGAGTTATTATACAAATTGTCCACAAACTCACCCTCATAGTTTATACAGCCATTGGCATCTTCCTGCCCAGCCATCAGCTGCTCCACCTCATCTTCTTTCATCTTCTCACCTAGAGAAAAAACACAGACATAATGAGCACATGCTCTCACTAAGGTTCTCTGCACACTGACCTCAAGGCCCTCTTTAAGTCAATCCATAGCATCTCTATTGGGTTGAGGTTTGGGCTCTGACTTCTGAAGCCATTCTGTTGTGGACCTGCTCCAGTGTTTTGGGTCGTTGTCCTGTTGCATCACCCACCTTCTACACAGTTTTAACTGACCTACAGACATTCTCAAATTATCCTGAAGAATTGTCTGATATATTTGGGAATTTATCTTCCCCTTAATGATTTCAAGCTGGCCAGGCCAGCATAGCAGGCCCAAATCACCATACTTTACAGTAGGTCTTCTAAAAGCTCTTTTTGGTGAGTTAATGACTCGCACAAGCATGTTGTTCTTGTGCAGACCAAACTCCAAAAGACTGGGGGGTTTTAATCAGTCAAAGTAGCTATAGTCTACACCTCCAAACTTATTATCTTAACAAGACTCCAGGTGTGCTAAAAGCTGACACCAAAGACATGAAAGATCTGAATTTTTTTGTTATTATTTTTAGACACATTATGTTTGTCAATACCCTTGACTTGATGTGGGTGATGAGAGATGAAGATCAAATTTATTTCCAAATGTATATACTTTTTCTTGCCACTGTATATCTTAGAACTTACCACATATAATACAAAAATATTTTATACACAATAGTGTATGTTATGATTATTATTATGATTGTGAAAATTTACCCAGAGTAGCAAGAACATGTCTGAGCTCAGCACCCATCACTGTTCCGTTGCCCTCCTTGTCAAACACCCTCAGACCCTCAACAAAGTCTTCAAAGGTCCCACGATCTTTGGCCTTGCAGATGTGCTGATGCATGGGCAGGAACTGGTCAAAATCTAACATCTTCATATTCATCTCTGCCAACACAGCCGTGAGGAAGAGGAAAACATTAAATGACAGAGGAATCCACAGATTTTATTATAAATCAGCAAATTAAGCTAAATCTCACCTTCAGCTTTGGGTTTGCCAAGCACGTGCATGACTTCTGCATTGGTGGGGTTCTGACCCAAAGCCCTGATCAGATCACCACACTGAGCATAGGTGATTTTCATTTCGTTGGTTGGCGTTCTGTCAAACAGCTGAAAAGCATCCTTGAAATCTGCAGAGAAAATGACAATGGCACATGCTGTAAGAACCACATATCAGCCCAACAGTAGAATCCAATGGCATGGGTGAAGGTAGCTCACGTGTTCTGTATTTCCTTGGTGCTTTTAACAGAATTGGCTCTGTTAATAATTTTAATCTTACTCCAATTTATATTAATACTCTGCTATTGCTGATCATAATTAAGTAATATGACTATTTGTAAATTCTCCTACTCAGGGCAGTTGTGGCCTATTGGTTAGATATAACAGCCCACTACTCCAATGCAGAGTTAAATGCAGAGTTAAATTTAATTTTTATATATAAAATTAAACATTATTGTTTATTTTATATATAACACATTAATATTGAATAGATTTTGTATATACATTTATATAATGTATGCAAATGTATGCAGACACCATACCTTCAATCTGCTCAGCTGTGAATTCAATCTGTAAAGAAAAATAACAGTAATGTAAAAGTACAGTGCAAATATATTCCTCTGTTACATTATAAAGGTAACCGTACAAAAATAATTCTAAAACAATTGCATTTATCATTCAACATTAGAATAACACAACAGTATTATACATAGTATTATACATATTGAAATTACACTTCTGAATATGAAAGAATCAAGTATATAGATTTATTTGTCAAAGTAATAATAATTTTAAAATGCATTCACAATTCAAATCTAGCTAAATGCATAGTCACAAAATAAAAAGTTGCTGTCCATCATTGGCATGAACTAGTCTTACAGTTAACAAAACAAATATGAACTTAGAAGGCTTTGTCTCAATATTTACTGACAGAAATGTATCCTCCATCAAGGAAATACAACACAGACTCTCCACCAATGAACAAAAAGTTGTGAAAAAAATGTCTTTTTTTTACCTAAGTACAGTAATGTGTAAATGTTACTCACAGGTTTTCTAGACAATCTAAAGCACAACCAAAATTGCTAGCTCTGGTTAAAGGGCAACATTATGACAGCGTTATGACAACCTTATCACACAATATAGAAACATCATCTTTAGCCATGTTGTTACGACTTGTTAAAAGATTGGCTATGTTGAGACAACATTCTTATTGTTTTTTCAAGCACACTCTCCAAACTTCCCTGCCCCTCAAATGGCCCTCACCCACCAGAAACACCCATTTAGGGTTACACAAACACAATGCCATGTGTCCTGTCACTCATTGTACAAAATAATTTAGTAGTGACCTATCTCCAAGAGACACGTGTGGGTAAGTGGGTGTTTGTCATTTTTGGCCACACTGTTACTGGTCAGGGCGTATAGACTGTGATTTATTGGTACCAACATATGGCGCAGATAAAATGCTTTTTATAGCCTTAGGAAATGGAAAAACACCAAACTATAAGTTGTTATATCCTGTCTTAAATATTGAGACTGAATATGTCTCAATCAAAGACATTACAATTATAACTTGTATTGTATTTTGCCCTCCCAAAGCAAAAGGTACTGATGGGACATTGTCATGAAACTGGTGGTATAGACTATATTGTGAGTTTGACAAATCAGTTAAGAGAGGCTAAGGATATATCAAAATGTGACCCATTTTATAAGAATTAAACCTGTAACTTTGAAGCATGTTAATAAGCCCACTGAGGCAAACAAATAATAGAACAATGCTGTAAAATTTAGAAAACAATATTGATAAATTATTATCAATATCACAGCCTTGCCATAGAAATAATGTTTCATTCATGTACATGAATACAACTTTTTGTTTAATAAATATAGTCTTCAAAATTAATTGCACATTATGGGTGGTCTGTTCTGGAATAGCATAATAAAATCACATTGTGTTACGCCCAAACCTCAATGGTTTGGAATATATAACAGCTTCCACAAGGCCAAAATTCCAGACTATGGGAATGGTGTGTTGGGTGAGCAACACTGACCACTAAAATCACTTTTGTTGTGCTGGCTCTTTTGAAACAGTAATGTGGTCAGTGTTCCACTATGTGAACAGGAAAACAAAATATCTGCAAATATCTTCATCTGCAAAAAATATTTCTGATGATATGGTAAAAAAATTGTACTTTTATTGTATCTAAACTTTGAGTTTGAAAAATGTCTAAATGTGGGAACGATAGAATATGGACTACACAGACAATAAGAGGAACTTGCAATTACTTAGTTTAGTACAAATGGCTTCTCAAATCGATTATAAGCTTAAACAAATTTGTGCCCAACACAATGCCAGATACATTTGCAATGGTTGATGGTCTGTTCCTGATACTCAGCTAATGGATCTGCCAATGGAATTTACAGTCATTGTTTGACAGCAGGTTGTCCCTGAATGCACTGTAGTATCTACAGCACATGGTGTCTGATGTTGCTCAAAAATAGATTGTGGACATCAAAGCAGCAGCAACAGAATAGCAGTTTATCTTTGTGATAAGGTCACATTTGTCCTCAGGAAATTCAACTGAGGAACTGATGTCTAGATAACAGAACAAAATTTGTTCTCTCTAATCTTCAAGAAATAAGTTCAGATGTCAAGCTGTTAAAAAACAGCTAAAAGTCGTAGGAGCACATGCACCCACATTTCTACTGCAATTTTATTTTATATTAAATTGTTTTTCAAGCATTTTAGTCTGTTTTTTGGTAAAACAAAAAAAACCCTTATATTTAGATTTATTTCAGAACAAAACCTGTGTGCATAAGATCATTTAGAAAATATCCAGAATTTAAATGTTCCTACCTCATTGCCAATTTTGACCTATACTGCATTTAAGGTCCTGTACATTTAATCAGTGTATTCCATGGAAACACAATCCATGACCTTGCTGTCACATGCGCTTTGCTCTACCTGTTACATAAGCTACAGAAACACTTGTACAGGAAGTAAATAATAAAAATGATTGTTAAAGTGTCTATTCTATTGGTTGTACAGTCTAATTTTTCACATCTACTTTTTAAAATGTTTTGTGGAGTGGTTTTTCCTCTAGAATTTTCTGGAAATATATTTGTAGTTTTTCTTATGAACAATCAAGATTAACATTAATCTATGTTACAATCGATGATGCATACAATCAAACCCCTTGAATTAATTTATTAAATATAGCATCTACCCTGAACAGGCTCAATTAAGATTGTTGTCTCCTTCAATGGCTCTAAAATACCATAGTTACCTGGACTTCAGCGGGATTAAACTCTGGCTCCTTGGGGGGCTCAGGCTCTGGGGGCTTAGGTGCAGCTGCTGGTTTGGGCTCTTCCTTCTTCTTGGGGGCCATGACAAAGGTTATGATGCAACAGAGGGGAAAAGACAGCACAGCAACAGACTGGCTCTGGGTGCAGGGCTCAGTGGTTCTAGGGGGCAATTTATCCTCAACTTTTCAGGTGTGCTCCTCCCCCACTGTCCCAGGATGGTGCAAAATACAAAGAGGAAGGCCATATAAGGTTATAGCCCATGGGTTCTATTTGAGACACACTGTTGTCTAAGAACAGACCATCCGCACAAGGCCAGAAGGGACTGAAGGGATTTTGGCTTGAAATACAGTGATCCAGCTACTGGTTGTCTTCACATTTTAAGAAATGCATCACTGCCTGGTTGTTTAGGAACATTTCAGCTGTTCATATACATTGGAACAACAGAAACTTTTTTAAACAACAAAACTAATTTTAGGCTACATCTACACTAATCCAGATAGATTTTAAAATACCTCATCCGAGATGGCATTTTGAAGCAGTTCTTCATATACGCTGTGTCTGAAAATGCCTGTGCTGTGCATGAGTTAAACATGGGACACTTAGACATGTCATTTTGTTTGACATTTATTTAACATTTAACCACTTGAGCCATACATTCACATATGTGTAACAGACAAGCTACCACCCACATCATACAATCACATGTGATTTGAGCACAAGCAGGGACCTCAGATGTTTACACTGAGACGTGCTTAGACTGCCTTGTTAACATATTGTGTGTTTATTCATTTCATTGACACCAACATGATCACCAAAGTGCTGCAATAAAAGTTTTCAACATTAGTGGGAACATATAAATAAATTATTGCAGATAAGGTTCTTCTTTATTGTGTCCACTGCAAAGTGACAGCCCTTCTATATTTCATTTAATTAAGGTGGACAGTGCTTACAGGCCAAAGCAGAGAGAACAAGATTAGTTTTCATATAAAGTGTATTAGTGTGGACAAGGCCTGAGTGCAATCAGGCACATTTCCAGTTAAAATGATAATTACTGAGATTTGTGTGCTGTAAAATACATCCAGAGTGTCACATAAATCCATGAGCTATAGTCCCTCCAGCATGTTTTAGGTCTTGACCCATGGTTTAATATTCCCCGAACACAGGAGCGGTGCTTCTTCCCCAGGTAGCTTCACACACAATCCTTAGCCCAGAAACCATTCAGAGAACATGTTTAAGCTGTTGATATGTGCTATCTTGTTCTTTTAGTCTGTACCCAGAATCCAGGTGTTTAAACTGAAAATCACATGAAATCAGGATGGAGCCAGGGCTGGCCTGGGGTGTCTACGGCCACCATGGGAACCATGTCACCCCATGTGTCCCCTTTTTGTAAAGTAATTTATGAGATATCGCTCTAGGTGGACCTCAATCATCTCTCATAAGTCATAACTCTCATCAGTTATCAGTAGCTCATTTAGACCAGAGGGAAAAAGGTCATTAAAGAAGTGAAATAAATACAGTGAAAAAGGAATGTTTTGTGTGATTTATGCTCATGTTCTTTGTTGTTAAAAACATAAGAATTCCTGTCAATGTCTGCTTAAAATGCACAGTAATCATACAATATATCTAATGTGGTTGATGCTGATGATATAGAAGTTAGGGGTTTTGAAAACTTAGTTTGCTTACGTTTTTTGTGCTTCTTGATATTTTTTAAAATGCATTATTAAATGGTATTTTGTCTGTTTGCAACAGCAATCAATAATAAAGAAAAATTAAAGAGCTGGTCCATAGCGTTTATTGAGAATTAACCATTTGTGCAGGGCATCCCTGGCAGTTTTTTTAAAGCAGCTGTTTGGAACCAGTAGCAGCAATTTAATTAATGATCAATTGTCTTTGTTAATAATTCATTATAATGAGACAGTGTTTTTAAAACAGTGAAAAGGTAAAAACTGTACAGAGATGAGAGTATTTTTATTTTTTAATATATTGTTATTGAATTCTGCATAAAAGGCAAAGGATAACACATTCCATGTCTAAATAGGCTTAAATAGGTTTGAATGAATATTTTAAAACTTATATAATATTGAATGTATCAAGACATGAAGTTATTGCTTTATAGTGCTTTTTATGCTAACTTCAAGACCCTGACAACCTAAAGACTATAACTGGGGATAGATTTGTTTCAAAAGAAATTTCAGATTAAGTGCTAAATCATTATATCACACAGAGTAACACTGTTTACTAAACAATATCTCTTGTTGCTGATAAAAGATGACTTAAAAATTAAAGATTGCTGTCTATTATCCAGGAAGATTAAAAATAAACTAAAATAAAACGTGGCTGTATATGTCTTGTTTTTTATTCAGGAGGAATATTTGAAGATTTTTAATCTTTAAATATTCAACATATAATGTTGTAGACCCTATCAGGTGCAACCGTCAGACTTTTTAGACACTGAAGTCTTTCTTTTAAAATCTAAAAATCATTCATTCCTTCAATTGACCAAAGGCAAACATTTTAATACTTGGGCTTGTCCTTGATAAAGCTCTGTTGCATCAGATTTGTGGGTCTGGGTCAGGGAATGGTGTCAATTTTTTTTTTTATTTTTGACCACATTCACATGACTGAAGATTCGTCAGTCAGATCCTAGTCAGAAAGAACTATGACTCCCAGAATCCAATCGATCCGATCCAGCAATATTTGCTACGTGGACCGCTGGATTAACGGCCCAAGCGCCACGTAATTTTTCCGTAGAACCGGACCACATGCACAGCTACTGGCATTATCGGGGGAGCTTAAACAGGTCACGAAAGAATCGAACACAGCCCTCGATGCCTTAATGACCATGCGTAGCTTGCGGTCGGCGCTTTCTGTGCCCGTGCCCAGCGCTGTAGTTTCTGTGCCCATGCCCAGCCCTGTGCTTTCTGTGTCCATGCCCAGCCTGTAGGATCCTGAGGTGGAGCCCAGCCTAGGGATGCCTGACCCGGAGCAGGAGCAAACACTGGGGCTGGCATACCTTGAGGAGGACGGAGACTGTGCTCGCCTCGTGAGCACTGAGGGTGAGCATGGTCTCTTATCTGTGAATTTTGTAATTATGGGGTCAGAGCAGGTGCTCCCACCCACCCTCCCTGTTTTGCAGATACCGGCCACGTCATGCCTTCCACTTACCCTCAGGACAAAATCTCTTGTCCTTGACAGGAATCTCTCCTTTCCGGTCCCGCTCCGGGATCCTGCTCACGTCGGGAGGCATTCGTAGGAGGGGGGCTATGTCATGAACTATGGGTGAAGTCTCTTTTTGCCCCGGCTGACGTTTATAAGTGGTTTTCCTGTCTCTTGGTTTCCTGGTTTTGTGTTTTGGACTGTTTATATCATTTATGATTGTTAGTCCTTGGACTCTCGCCTGTACTTTGGATTACTCTTGTGTTTCACTGCCTGCCCTGATCTGTGTTGGACTCTCGTTTATGTTTGGATTACCTGTGTTGTTCCTGTTTGCCGTGTTTGACCATTGCCTGCCTGACCATGTTTTCTTATAATAAAGAGCTGCATATGGATCCCCTGTGTACCTACCACACCTCTGTTACAGGTGATGGTGTCACACAACATCTAAAACATTTTAGTCAGTCACTTATTAATTTATTTCCTTTTGGCTTAATATACTACTACTAATCTGAAATATCAATATATCTTAAATATTACTATTAATATTAATATAATTAATATAATATTAGTTTACCTGTACAATTTATACTTTCTGTTCACAAATTGCCAAATAGGAGGGTGGGTGCAGCCTGTGGCACCAAGGGAGGTGTGGGCAACACCTTGAATGCCTGTTGATATAGTCATGATTGCATGACCTTCAATAACATTTATAATATTAATTTGTAATAAAGTGTGTGTTATAGGCTGGGGTCTCAGGAACTTATATCACAAATACCACAAGAACTCCCAAATAATCGGCCAATGTGGTGAAAAAAACACACATTATGTGCTGTGAAAGCTCCAACAAGTCAAACTTTTAAGTTTAAGGTCCAACAAAATAACCATGTAAATAATTTCCTAACAACATTGTTTCCTAACAGTATTGTTCTAAATGCATAACATACCACATTACACAAAACATTCTGAAAGCTCATTGTTATTAACATGCACTACTGCAGTAAGTTGCTCTTGTAAATAGTACTGGTCATGACTGCAGCACATCTAACCTTGTTTATGTGAAATAAGTCTGCTGCCGAGCAAGTTTAAGCTTACAGATCTGTTGCTATGACAGTAAATCATATGAGCACTGAAGAACCAAGCAATACCAGATTATGTCAAATGATGAACAAATCCAGCTAATTGAATGATCCACATACGAAGAATGGACCTCAGATCTGACCTAAATTCAAAACAAAAAATAAACTAATTACAAGTTTTTTTAAAAAAAACATTCACAATATTCAAAACAATCTTACTGGTCCTAAAGTAGTCTTGCCTTTTTCCTTTATTAATTTTAAATAAAATATTTTTTTCTTTTTATTTTGATATTAAAAATACTTTGTTTTCTCGTTTAATGAATGGATTTGTACTTTATAAGTGTTTATTTTTCTGAAAAGCCTAAAACTGTCCAGGTTAAGAAGTGTTACCATTCTTACAACTTACCATATGAAGTGTGACAGTATGCTGGCTATTGTTGCTGGCAAAAATGGTTGAAATGTTTAATCACTTTTTTGGGGGATGAAATTTGCATATACAGAAACTGACGTTCAAAAAAAAAACCTACCCTGAGAACCTTAAATGTTGTTAAAAGTGTGACAATTAGCCCTATCCCATGGCTAAGAAATAACCACCAGCCAAAAAAACTTAAAAGGCATTGAACTGCTTTACACAAACTGAACTGTTTTCCTCTTGAAATGTGTGCCTGATAGCTTTGTGAACTTACTGTGAAGTCCATTTCACACCAACATGCCACAAAAACTGTGTGTACTGCTCATAGGTATAAACAGCTTCAATTTTGCACAACAACAGAGGCCCTGTTAAGACTATATCAGGTGATTGCCGTTAAATTTATTTTAAACATGCCTGCATGAGCCCACTGAAGACAAGCTTGTAAACTATGCAAGATCTGTCCAGAAAGCTATTTTGGCACTGGCCTGTTGTCTGCTTGGTATGAAACCTGGGAGGAGTACAGATAAATTACAATAGCAATTGTCATTTGAACCCCCTGAAGTGACCTTCATGTCTAAATGCAGCTGTTACACTTGGGCTCAGCAGACAATTTACAAAGGCTGCTGTAAGACAGCTGTAGAATGTAGTGGGCAACTCCAAAAAAGGTTGGAGTAACACTATTTTACAAAAACTTTTAATGCAGTACAGTGTCACCGCAATGGTGGTTATGCTAAAAAAATGTTTTATGAAATCTTTAAAAATGATAAAGGATTTTGTTTTTTATATTTATATCTTTATATAATTTCTTATAAGCTTAAGATCATTTACATTTATAAAATTTAGGATTTCACTTGGCCCATAAGGTGATAAAGTTTGGGTTCGTGTATGTGTGTGTGCTCTCTACCACCCCCATCTGGAAACGTGGTTCTGCAACACTTACACATGGCCAGAAGTGTGTGTGTCGATTTACCTTATAAGACCAGCCCACGGAACCTTTGAGGGAGTTTATTTTTATCACGGACTGTTCTGCAACAATTCAAACTGGAGCTTCAACTGATGAACAGACATCTATACATGTATAGAACTGAGGTCTATACATGTGAGAAACAGGTAAGTGTATGTCTTTAGTATGTCAAGTGTATGTTTTAACAGGGGCAGTTGTGGATTTATCAACAATTTCTGTTGATTATGTGAGCTAAGTTTTAATAAAGTTTTAACGGGGGCAGTTGTGGTCTACTGGTTAAGGGCTTGTTATCAGTAGGTTGCTCGTTCAATTCCAGTGCCAGCAGGCAGTAACTGAAGTGCCCTTGAGCAAGACACCTAACCCCCATTTGCTCCCCGGTAGCTGCCCACTGCTCTGGGCCATGTGTGTATGATAGGCTAAATGCAGAGGTCACATTTGACAGCATTTGCCCTGTACTTTTACATGTGTAATGACAGTAAAGTTGAATCTAATCTAATAATCCTAAAATTATTGCTGGTCAATAAATGACTGAAGCACAAACAAGAAGTGGTATTTGTTATTACGACCCACTTGTCATGTTGCCTAATTTTTTTATAAGGGTGTAGAACCACTGGAAAGGGTGGACCACACAATTTGGTAAAACGCGGTGGACCCCAGTATGGCAGATAAATCTCATCTCTTCGGTTTCCTTTGTCTCCGTCGTTTGAAGAGATGTTTCTTTTGTGAACGAATCGTTCTTTTTTAATGAATCTTTTATGTGAACGAATCGTTCACGTAATCCATTGACTCGTATTTCTCGTTCACTGAAATTCCTTTTTCCACAGCAGCACGGCGCTACAAGCAGCGCATGCGCACCTCAGGGAACTGGGTAGTTACGTGGACTGTTTAACCCTACCAAAGAATGACTTAACATTTGAGCCAATAGCCTTCGAGTATAAGATGTGACAGAGCATGTGATTTGTTGAATGTAATAAATGAATACGTCCAACAACAGAAAAATACGTTTCAACAGAAAGCGGATGCAAATTGCAGCAGGTGGTACTGTGCAGTGTGCACATACGCTTGTTTATATATATATATATATATATATATAATATACGAAACATAACACCACGATTTATTTAACTGAATTAAAATGTTAATTATGCAAGAAAACCTTATGTTTTGTCACTTGAGCCTTATTTTTTTTATTTAATGAGTAGATTACACATTTTAATAGGTCAAGTCAGTTTTTGTAACAAGTAAATAGTAATGCAGTACAATCGTTGACTCAATCGTAGACGTAATACATAAGATAGTCTTTTCGCTCCCTGCTGGCGTATATGTGTCATTTGATGAAATGGTTACTGAACGAATCAGTAAACGAATCTGAACGAATCATTTTGGTGAACGAACTGAAAATGAACGAATCTCTTGAAAGAATCAAACTTTCCATCACTAGTCGTTTGCAGCGGCTCCGTGCTCGCACACGAAGAAGGCACATGCGTGAGATGTACAGCGCGTGAATTCGCCAGACAGATTGTTTCTAAAGAAAGGTAAACAACGGATCAGTCACTGACTGACTGATCGACGACTATTCCCTCCGTCAAACTTTCTGTTGACTGTTGGCACATTTTGAATCAGCAACAGTGACTGCTTGTTTTTGTTTTTCATCTATGAAGAATATAAACAGAACTGTATTTAAACTGTATTCCTCCTAATAATTAAGTTGGTTTGGTTTTAAATTTCACCAGATCTTATGTGAAATATATGTGAACATCTGTTTATTGGTTAAGGTTGTGCCAGTTGAGGTATTTCAGTTCATGGTCATTCAAGTTTTATGTGTTTTCACTTTGCATTTGAGACATGTTTGAAGATTTTGGTAAAGAGCCATGATACGAGTGATTCATTTACCATCCATGAATGGGAGGATTTGATGTGCAGTGTTTTAAACAGAATGAAATGCAAAACACAAATTGATGTTTCTAAACTTGTCATGAGCAGAAAATGTGGGACAGAAAAAATGTGGGCCAGCTTCTTCTGCATTTATGGATTTCCCCAATGCATCCATTCTGTGGGCGTCATTTGAGAGGAAGCTGTTCGCTGAGCTTCTTGAACTGTCCAGAATTGAGAAGTCTAAAACTACCCCTTACCACCCGATATGGAATGGTGGTACCGAAAGATTCAACAGGACATTAGGTAACATGCTGAGGTCCTTTCCACCTAGATCTAAGTGGCCACAGTTAATACAGACCATGAATTTTTTGTACAATTCTTCAGCACATGAAACAACAGTTTTTGCCCCTTTAAACTTAATGTTTGGCAGAGTACCACGGTTGCCAGTTTACCTTATGTTTCAGAGTGTTCTGCGGGACAAGTCTGTTTGTGACTATGACCAGTATGTTCAGTCACTCATCTGTGACCTTCAGTCTGCTATGTCAGTGGCGCAGAAGAATTCTATTCAAGAGCAACAACACCAGACAAAAACAAACAACACCAACAACTCTGGAAATGCCTGACTGAACAACAATCAGATGTTTCCGGAGGATGCATACAGTAATCTGGCCTACCCCCCAGTGTTAGTCCTACATTTTTACTTTATTTTAATAATTCTGTTATTTCTATTGGTTTATGCTGTTTTCAAACCACCAATCAACACCTTAAAGCATCACTTCATAGCCAGTCATGTAACAGCAGATTGTTGTTAGAGCAGCTATCAGTAACTTATGCTATTTAACACCTTCCATGTCATTTTCTCATATTTTACAACAATACATCCATTTGGACTGTACTATCACTTAATCATCCAACTTCTTATTTACCAATTATAGTCATGGTTACAGACTGCAGCTTTGACATGCCAGAGGAGAACTGGTCCTCCCCTCCTAGCCTGGCTTCTCACAAGGTTTTTTTTCTCCATTTACTATTTACTGGAGTTTGGGTTCCTTGCCACTGTCACCCTGTTGGCTTACTTAAAGGTAGTCTGCTGACACTAGATTAGACACCCCACTCAGGAAACACTGTAATAATGCAGCTTAGTATTTTTATAGATTTGCAATTGTTTCACATACAAATTTCTGTATATATGTACTGTATGTGTATATTTGTTATGTCTGTTTTTGTGTGCTCTTTATTTTTAGATCAGTTTTATTTTAAGTTTCAAAACACACCGTAACTATCCTTGGATATTTTCTTTTTCTTTTGTACAGCTGCCTTGTAACAATGTAAACTTGAACTTGGTCAGACTAGCCAGTACAACAAAAGAGTTAAAGGCCTTCCTTTGGCCATTGGTGACCAGGTGGTTGTGGCTAACAAAGGTTGTAGAGGTAAACGAAAACTTGGTGGCAAATGGGAGCCTAATGTATACACTATCATTTCCTCACAGCCTTCCATACACATCTATAGGGTCCGTGACAGAGCTGGTAATGGGCGAACAGTACATTGTAATCTTCTTTGGCTAGTAAACTTTTTTCCTTTACCTGAAACAGATTCTGGTGGTTCTGGTCGAGAGGATGCTGGACCCACCTGCAGTGTCCCTCCTAATTCTGATTCAACACACTCTTGTGGTCTAACTGCCCAGACTCACTTGTTGTGTTGTGTCTCACTCGTTTGAATTATTGGTGCTTAAAATTATGCTGCCAGACATAGGGAAACAATCTTCTCTTTTGTTTGTGCTGGTTGCTGTGTATAGACTCCTTGGCAATAGTTCTGAGTTCCACCACCTTCTGATTTTGTGGAATATCAAATATGCTGATGTCAACCTTAATGTCCCATGCTTTCGAAAGGGTAGAGACATAAGCCCTAACACTAAGAACAACTTCATTACTTCTCTGCCTGATTTACCCAATATACTCAACACACCCAAAACTGCTAAAGATGTAGATTCTCTAACAACTACTTTGAACAACAGTTTTAACAGTACCCTTGATACTGTTGCTCCATTTAAAATGATAAAAGTTAATGACAGAAGGACAGCCCTGTGGTATAACAGCTCGACTCTTATGCTAAACAGAGAAACCCGTAATCTAGAGCGAAAATGGAGAAAAACGAACGGAAGGACAGTATGTGCCTTTAAAAAAGGCCCTAAGAACAGCTAGGGCTGCGTATGTTAGCTCGCAAATTGAAAAACACAAAAAAATTCTAGGTTTTTGTTTACTACCAAAGCGAGACTACCAGAAGATAATGTTCCAGCAAACTTGGGGAGCAATGAATTTATGATCATTACAAAAAAACATTGTGCAATGCTTCCCCTCAGGAGCTGCTAAAATGCTTTACTCCTATAAGTCAGATTGACCTCAATAAACTTATCATCTCCTCCAAACCAACTACATGTCTATTAGACGCTATACCAACTAATCTTCTGATAGAGCTATTACCCAATTGAGGAGTACATTTTGAATATCATTAACTCCTTTCTATGCCTAGGTCATGTCCCGCATCCCTTTAAACTAGCAGTCATCAAACCTTTATTAAAGAATCCTCAACTAGATTTATTTGAACTTGCAGATTACAGACCAATCTCAAATATCCCTTTTATGTCTAAGATCTTAGAAATGGTTGTATTCTCTCAGCTGTCTGCTTTTCACTCAGGAATGAATTTTTTAAAAACTTTTCAGTCTGGGTTTAGACCACATCATAGTACAGAAACTGCTCTGGTCAAAATTACAAACTATTTACTTGTGGCAGTGGATAAAGGCTGCATGTCATTATTAGTCTTGTTGGACCTTAGTGCAGCTTTCCATACCATAGACCATGTCTTGCTCTTGGATTGACTACAGAATCATGTTGGCATTCAAGGGCATGCCTTGCAGTGGTTCCGCTCTTACCTGTCTTACCTGTATATATTACCCTATATATATATATACAGTGCTGCTTGAAAGTTTGTGAACCCTCCAGACATGGTTAGGTTTTGTGTAAAAAAAAAAAAAATAGAATAACCTAATCAAATGTACATCCAAAACCCAATATCATTAGCAGACTTGCTAATGATAGACAAACAAAAAAAGGATATATTGTCATCATTTATTGAACAAAAGGGGTTAATCTCACAAAAACTGAAAATTGGACATGTGCATAAGTATGTGAAGCTTTTTATTTAGTAGCTTGTGGCACCTCCTTTTGCAGCCATTACTTAAACCAAACGTCTTCTGTAACCACTGACCAGTCTCTTGCATCTGTCTTTGGGATTTTTGCCCACTCCTCCTTGCAGAACTCGGCCAGTTGAGAGAGGTTGAAAGGACATCTGGCATGTACTGCCCGCTTCAGGTCTAGCCACAACATTGCAATTGGATTGAGATCCGGACTTTGACTAGGCCAATCAAGAGTGC
>JBAJNP010007999.1:3408-21209 GCA_036877545.1 Yasuhikotakia modesta | reverse complement strand
GCTAATGCTTTGGTGATATACAATTTTAATAAAACAATAACAAACAATAAGCAAAATAGAAATAATGACAGCTAATGCATGATGTTTAGCATTAGCGTCAGATCCGTCTCACACTATTTATCAGGATATTTTCAGCCATGCACATGACTGCATGCATGTGTAACATGACGACAGTTCTGGGTCAGGGTAAACATCCTTTTGGACTCGGATTATGTGTACGTAATAATGTCTTGAGCAAATATGCTCAACAATAAGGGTGTGTTATCTGATATAAAATCTCCGCAATGAAAGCTTTGTGGAGAAGAGGACCCAACTGAGAACACGCCACGCCCTTTTCCATCGCTGAAACCAGGAAGTGACAAACAGAAAGTGTTTGCACAAAATGACGTTGAATGCTGTTGAAGTGGATCAATTTAGGAGATGAATTCAACACACCTGTTCAAACATGCTGCACAGATGGGCTAAGAGTGAATTAAATCTGAATCTAACTTGAATTAGATCTGAACTGATTGTGAATTAAATCAGCATTGAATCCGAAGCTAATCTATTTTTGGAGGGCTCTCAAATGCATGAAATGGGCTTAAATTTGCCTCTGCCACCCCTGAAAACAAAGCTTAGGATAACTGCTAATGAGGAGCTTGCCATGGTGCCATCATTAGCCAATCAGATTTTTCCTAATGTAATAATAATTAGTCACATGGCAAAAACAACTCAGGTGATTGGGTTAAACAGTGTTTTAGGAGCCCGTGAGCAAAGAAGAGTTGTTCTCTCCACACAAAACTCTCTGCAGGTATTACAGACTGGCTTGATGCCAAATATGGATCACAGAGGATCAAGACTAGAGCAGCCCAACTGGTGTTGGATCAAGAAAAGGAACAAAGAGTGGCATGCGAGTGTGTGCGTTTCTGTTTGGCCCATATTTGTGCCTGTCTGTTGGTTTTCTCTATCTGTGTGTGAGTATTTGTCTTTCACTTTAATTACAGTGTGTATGGACACTGCAAACAAATACAATCCTGCAACACGTTCTGCATGTAAAAATGTTTAATATAGCGTCCATTTGTGCCCTTTCGCGTCATGTGCGACTGTGTGTGTGTATGTTCACAGTTTCACTCCTCCATAACAGCGTTTCAGCTGTCGGTCGACCGCGTCATCGCTCGTTTGCTTTTAAGTCTGGCCACTAGGGGGCAACACACTCCATCAGAGGGTCAGCATGCCCCCTGAATCAATAACTAGCAACCTTTACAACATTAATTAAAAGCTTTTAAATCCACACAACATGCAGCTACAGTCACGCCGTTTAGACCCCTGGGCAGAGCCGAGTTCTATTCGTTTCATAACATAAAGGGGATATTGTGGCTATTTGTCACATGCAGAGGTTATCACAAGGGCTATACAGAAGCAACTACAAGGCATGTTGCCTCTTAAAATGTTTTCGTACGTTAGCTTCAATCTTTCAAACCTTATTCAAATCCCTCTGAAATGAAATTTAATGTTGAGTGAAATTTAATTTTCCAACCTCAAAATGTATTCTCAGCAGAAGTATGACTTGAAAAATGTCAGATGTGATTAGCTTAAATATTTTTGGGGCACTTTCATTTGTTTTTATTCAAGGTCAATATAAATACTGTATGTGCTTATGCAGGAACTGACATTAAAAACAGGCCTACACTGACAAATTGCACTGAAGTAAATACAGGAGTTTAAAGTATGACTAGCCCTTGTCTCCTGTACTTTCCCTAAACAAAAATGCCCTTCTGAAAGATTGCTTTGTTGCCATTTGACAGTCAGATTCTCTTAATGGGAATAAGCAAATAAATAAATAAACATACAAACTTGCTTCTTTCAGCAGGGGTGCTAAAAATCATTATCACTTCCTAACTGCGTCTATTCACCAAACGTATTTCTGGAGTCAGGAGTCATTATAGCGTCTGAAGACCTATAAATAGACTCTTGTGAAAGCAATTATCCAGTGGAGTACAGGTATGAGGCCTGTGAGTGATCCGACAGCAGGGAGGCTAGAAACCAGAGGGTACTTAACGCAGATCATATGAGCTGTTTGTCCGTCGCGGCTTTACGTGACGTTGAGGACATCCATCACGGACAAACAAAAATAAAAGGAAAATAATCTAACTGTAACAAGCTAGCCGGAGGGAAAACTGAGAGCGACGTCCAGTTGACAGCAGTCAGTAAACAAACATGATGGAATTCGGAATGTCGCTTGTGTTCCGCCCTCCACCTGCTGCTCATACCTCCATTCCAGCAAATATTCATTGAGTTCATGAATATTTAACGGTGCCTTCAAATGATTCTTATTGATAAACATTTAACAGGTGATTTGCTGGAGCAGGTACAAAGGACAAAGGAAAATGAATCCGTCAGACTGTTTAAGGAGTGTAATGGCCTTCCTTGGATCTCTCTTACAGACAATTAATGTGTACAGACAGACAGACAGACAGACAGACAGACAGACAGATAGATAAAATGATAGATAGCATAGAACATGTTTGTATATAGAAGGATAAGGAAAGAAATGAAGTAACGAACAGCCTTTGAGAAGATGGCATTTGTTCAGCACAATCTGTCCATCTCAACACATTGCCAGATTTTAACACACACACGCAAATGCATCTCCTTCAATAACCTTATCTAAACGCACATCAACCGATCAATCTGCTGAATCGTTTAATGTTTTCAGGCTAAATATCTCTAACTAGCTTGTTTCTGTCTGTTCCTGGAGCTTTTGTGCTTGGTGTCCAGTAATACTTTTGTTTTGTATTATTTCGTTGAGATCTGTTTATTAGCCTTTAGCTACACTCAGACCTCTAAAGATGACATTCAACCAGTATTTATCCATTGTATATAAAGCTCTTGCATAACATATATGAAGGGCTATAAATAAATACCAACAAATGCATATACTGTATATATATATGTACGCCTTACATGCAGACGCTGTCAACACACATCCATCTTTTAATTTACAGACTCACAAGAGCATAACCACAAAAAAGCATTCTGCACTCTGACAATTGCACACACACACACAAGAAAATATCAAACATGAAGAGTGAGTCACACACACATACACACAACACACACTTTTCTCTTCAGTTCTCCAGAGACGCCGTCTGTTCTCCGGAGAGGAAAGTGATTAAAAGATTTTTCCCTGTTTTTCCTTTCACAGCTCCTCAAAAGCACAGCGCAAAACATGACAAGCCTTAACGCGCACACACACGCAGTGCTGTGCATGTGGTGTCACCCATTATTATTACTACTATGTAGATGTTTTGTTGTTGTCCTGTCTGTTTGCTATTTTGATCTTTTTTAAACACCTCCTCTTTTACCACCAGTTTGATCTCCTCTTACACTCTTCCCATGATTCCACAGATAGATAAGAAGTGAAAACAGAGGAGAAAAGAGACGAGGAAAGGAGAAATGAGAAATAAACAGGAGAAAACAAGAGAAGAGAGATAAGAGGAGAAAACAAGAGGGAAGAAATGAAAAGGAGAAAATAAGAGGAGAAATGAGAAACAAGAAGTGCAGAAAATGCTTTTTTAAAGCACAGTATGGTTGCATAACATACTGCCTGCATTAAAGCACATGATCTGTGCATACACACACAGTCTTGTATATGGTGGTTTAACACTCATCATGTAGCTGTATAACAAAAGTCTTTCATCTCTCTCGCTCTCTCTCTCTCTCACCTCTGAGTTTACAAACCTCTCTCCTCTGTTCCTTCTCTCACACATTCGTCATTTCTCTCACACACACATGCGCCGGTCTCCTCTACATGACCTTGACTAAAGTATCACTCAAGGGCCCTATTTCACACACACACTTCACCGTATTAATCCTGCCAACTTTCAAATCTCTGCCAATCTGGAAACATACTTGGAATGGGAGAAAACAGGAGGAAGGAGGGGAGAGGAGTGAAGTGACTTGAGAAGTGACATGAAGAAAGACAAGAGACTTAAGGAACAGAAGATGAAACAAAATGAGGAAGATAGGAGGCAGAACATCAGTGAGGCAGGTGGCTGAACTGGCTTCTGTTCCTTATCGAATGACAAGCAAGTCTGGACCCGAGTCAAGTCTACTCCTCTGAAGTGCTGCTGGCCACTTTTAGACTGAATTAATACTCACACACTCATCAAATGGAGGAATTTGTCCAAAATAATGCTTTTAGACTTGGAGCAAAGTCAAGAGGTCGTCTCAATAACCCGGAACAAGAGGAAGTGTGTCAAAACTGAATTAGGGAGACCACAGGGAGAATCGGCTCACAGTACAATGCCAAGGTGCATTCTTTTTATTTTTTCCTACTAATTTATCATCCCTGTATGAGGCAGACTTGGTGCTGCTGTGATCCTCTCTGGAAGCCTCCAAGAATATGATCAAAATTTACTCACTATCTATTTCAGGTGACTTCACACAATGGATGTAATTAGCTCATGTGGCGGTAGTAGTAGTATTGTGTGTGTGTGTGTGTGTGTGTGTGTGTGTGTGTGTGTGTGTGTGTCAGGGTCTGCCTACATTGTCAAGACCAAATGTCCCCACAAGAACAGTAAAACCTGAAATTACCGGCACTGTAGAAACCAGTCAATGGTCGCCATGAGAAAACCAGCTTATTAAACATACGGCACTAAATATTGGCATAATGAAAGTCTAAAAATACACAAAGGTTTGTTGAGTTTAAGGGTGGAAAACATTTAAATTGCATAAAAACAAGAAGCGTCAGTAGAAAATCCCTAGCGTGACAAATAAATAACGTTTATTTATGTGTACGTTTGTGTGAAATCTCACCATTAGCTTTACACATCATGCAAATGCTGCAAAACAGGGGTCACAACAAAAGCATCACATTCACAAAACACTAACATTTCATAACGTCATTTCTACTTGTCATTTTGCTGAGATGCTTTCTGCTAATGAAAATGGAGTATGAACTCTCTCTCTCTCTTTCTCTCTCTCTCTATACTTGCATACACATTTCTTGCTCGACCAGCCCAACCCTTTCCATCAAACATCCATTTAAATTTCACCCATCCAAACTCAAGCATTAGTGTGGCCTCACAGTCACTCTCTCAATAATACCAACTGCGTTTCATCTAAACACAAGCAGGACACACCCAGCATCCGCCGTGCTCGCTAGAACATCTGATATGAGGTCTGTTTTTATACAGCCACGAAACATGTGGAACCACCTGATAATAATTTGCCCATTGCAAAATGATCCTACTTCTCATATCACTGTATGAGTAATTTTATACTGGTGGTGATGGTATCTGTCACAATATAGTTAGCCTTTTTAAAGAAAATATTGGATTTTATATTGCCACAAACTGTGGCAATGACTGTTTCAGTCATTTTTCAGTATATATATTGTCAGTATATAATATTTTTCTCTTTATATATTTTTAACTTGATGGATGCAAACCAATATATAAGATTATTCTTTTAGATTTATTAGAAAACAATGCCAATCTTGTGTATATTTAAAAACATCATTACAATGTTAAACACTTGCGACAGCACAAACATAAAATCTATATTTATAAGACCTGGAAAACTCTTCCTGGCCTGATTTTGGGACGCAAAATATCTACCAAGACAATGTCATTTCTAGTGCTGTCTGCACATATATACTGCCCAGTCCTAGTAGATGCAATGCAATGCAATGTAAATTCAGACCTCTCTCTTTCCTCTATTCTTGAGTTCACCTTAATTCCTGGCCCTGCTAATCACTTTAATGACCACTACATCGCTGAAAACTGCATTAATGCCCACTAGTGCCAATGATTTATGAAATAATAAATATTGCCTCAGACATGATTTCACACAGTTACCCTGGAAAATATGTGTCATTATTTACTAAGGAGTTCGGCTTCTGTTTGGATTTAATCCGACCCTGGGGTTGGAATTAGCATTAATCAATATCAGAGACCTTTAATTGTGCTGGATCGGATAGTACTGGGTTCCGACATTTTACAGGTGCCAAATCCTTAACAATTATTTCATTATATCTGCACTTAAAATGCTGATTTGACCAATTCTGGACTCCAGTCTGGTTTTAGAGTTCTGAGACACGTTCTAAACATCCTTCACATTGGAAACCTTGCTTCTTATTTCATCCACACAACCAATTGCCATCACAGCAACTGGAATAGAAAAGTAAACTTGGAATTCTGAAATGTAAGCTGCTCAATCTTGAGGTCATTCTTCATTTGTATCAAGTCTCTTTGACGATAATTGAATTTTATTGAAGAATGTGCCTTAAGAACCATGACAATGACAATGTGGGGCTTTCGCACGTCATTCAAGGTCATGTCTACACTCCCATTTGCCAATAAAATCAATCGTGTACGGAAAATGAGGCAGGCCTGCAAAAAGAATGAAAAAAATAGTTTCCAAAGAATCGGGAGGACCCGCTTGAATGCAGAGCCAACTTTGAAACATGTGGCCATATTCATTAGCTGCCAATTATGGTATCTAATATTTATTATCAGAATCAATTTCCTGTTACTCATAAGAGCGGGGATGGATCCTACAAAGCTTAAAATCAATGCTCTTCCCTCTCACTTACCCCATATAATAGCTTGGTACTGGTGTCCAATTATTACCCATGTTGTCTGAGTCTATAGGTACTGTGAGCCATTTCCTAAGGAATGACAGGTCAAAGAACCTCTCAAAGAGTTCTGTAGGTTGTTACAAGGTTTTCAGCTACATCCAGGGGCAGACAGTGGCTCTGTAGTTCACTAAATGGCGTTTAGACATAATTTTGACAATTTATTAGTTGTGTTTCAAGTTGTGAATTAATTGCAAACAAGTCTTTTAGGTGTGCTATTTAAACTCATTCATTTCTTTCCATTAGCTCTCCATTCATTTCTCAACCAAGTCTCTTCTTTTCAATATGACCTATTTAGATGAATGGGTGTGCTAACAAAAACCTTTCTACAAGTGTATGAGAACTCTGACAGTAAGACAATGAACCAACGCTAAACACACTGTGTGTTTTAGTGAGGAGAATCAAAATAATCAGTTCAAATCCCTACTATGAGTATCTATGGAGCAGTCTTACAAACATGTATGTTTTTCATCTTAATAAAGGATGCGTCTAAATAGGTGTTAAGGATGTGGCACATTCATATAATATCTTGGCTGTAATTGTACAATATAGTACAGGAACATATACTTAGTCTGAGCATTATAAATCTGTACTGGGTATAGTTAACTAGAACATTCTGCAGGAATGAAATGTTAGTATTATCGCATTCAGGTACAAACATTCAGCAAAATCCAATCCATGGAGGCGCGGCTAGGGACAATTTGTCCCTTTATTTCCCTCTCTGTCTGTCTCTCCATCTCTCTTTTTCAGATCAACAGGATTGCATGAATAAAACATGAACTGTCAATCATTTCTGCACATTATACCCCTCCTGCCATCTTCTGTGCCTTAGTAGCACATTTATATTTACAAAAACACACACGCACACATTTCCACCTTACAAAACCCAAAGACCTCCAAAATGTATCATATTGGCCCCTCCCACATACTGATACAATAATCAATAAATTGATGTACAGGTTTCTTAATGACCTAAACTGCATCAATAAAGCCACAAACAAACCACACAAGTACACAAACACAGTCATGAATGCTTAGCCACAACAAATGTAAGTGCATTCATACTGCAGCATTAACAAAGCTGAACACTTAAGGGGCTGAAGGAGTTAACTGGCTACATTATAAACAGGTCAACTTTAACTAAATCAGTCTGTAATACTCTCTTCATACTGTTGCTGCAACCTAAAAAACTGACCACAGAAGAATACAGCTTATGCTAATGTCCCCTTTAGGGCTCTTAGCAGCAGTGCTGAGACTGCAGTGTGTACATGCCTTGTGTAATTATGAATGACGGCCTGACACATTTTGAAAAAAATAAAATTGTGTTTTGCATATACAGTATGTTAGTGGTTCGATTCTCGCTTTTCAAAACGATTTATTTCAGCCCATTAAAGGCCTGTTAAACAACATCTACGATGTTTAATCAAACATAATTAGCGAGCCCTCACAAACGCACAGTTGTGCTCACCCATGTGACAGTATTGGTATAAACATACCTCGTATTCCATTAACTCATAAAAATAACAACCCGTCGATTAAAACGGTAAACATGCATCTGAGCATCTGAGAGGAGAAACCCTGAAGCTTAAGATCGATCTCACGCTTCCCGCCTCCACCTTGAAACGCGCGAAGAATTCAGAGTGACTCAAAGCAACAGACAACCAGCCGCTAAATTTCTCCGTCAATTAAAACTCTCCACAGAAAAACACGCTTGCGGCAACATGGACGAAGGTTGGTTCCGTCTGAGTAACCCTGAAAAATGCCACACTGACAACCCGTTTTGGGAGGATTTTTTTCTAGCTATCTCCCCCATAAAACAAAGCTGACTAAAGTCTCGTTTGGAGACTTTGAAAAGGTGTTTAAGGTGACTAAATCATGTATTAACTAGTAAAATACACCTGTGTAAATTGATGTTTGGATCAGGAAAGTTCATTTTGTTTCACGCCAATCTAACTGCTGACACCTCGCAGAAGTGGGGAAATTGAAGCCTTTTATAACCGGAGGCATTTCGGTGTCGGATTTGTTCGCAGTAGTCGTAGAGGACGCAGCCGTAACCACTTTCTCTTTTTAAACCCAGACATATTCATGCCACACTTGTTACCCTTCTGCATTTTACCCCTCATCAAACATTGTTTTCTTAACGCATTTTTGTCTGGGTCTCACTATAGCAGCAGGTGTTGCTGGCACAACCCGAACGCCTTTCTACTCGTGATTCCAATCACCTCCGTCAGTCCGGAGACCCGAAGCTAATTCATCTACTGTGGGAGGGACACCGGGGACAATTGCAGTGAACACCCCGTGAATTCACGGGGAATCACGCTTCGGAAACACGTGGGAGAGATAACACAAATAATAGCCGCGGTGCCCCAGCAAAAACCGCCTACGGAATCGTCATATAGAGACGCAAAGATTAACGTGTAGCGTCGCAAAGGATGCTGCGTATAGCTGTTATGAGACGCGTCTAGCCACGGCTAGAGATGCTTTGACCTTGTGATTTAGTCATGTCCTTTCTCAAGTCTCTTGATGTAAGGATATATCAAGTACGAACTGATCGAGGAAGCGGGCTCGCGCACAACAAGTAGTTCCGACTCATCCTTCGATAAGCCAGAATCCATTTCACTGCAATTAGCATTATGCAATAACCAGCGGTTCGTGCAAGACCTTTATTGCACGGGACCTCAAATCAAAGTTTTTTTCTATAAGCATATCAGCAATGTTTTATATCTGGCATTGCCACGCAAATGCCAATTGGTAATACAAAGCGCGCATGACAATGTCAGACAGTAAGCTTGTAAATATAACACGGGGGCAAAGGAGCGATGACCCCGTGATAGCTTACAATGAGTGATCGTGCCAAGCACAACATCCCAAAACCCTCTTGTGCCACTCAACCAGACCAGCCCATACCAGCAGCACTATTCCAGGGTCTCTGCAAACGAAGATACTTCTACAAGTTTAATGAAAATAAGTAAAACCAAGTAAAATAAGTTTACCTTTGCTGTAGCCCTCCTCCCTGTTCAGATACATGACTGCAAATTGATGATGGGTTCCTGGCTGGATGAGGTGACGTGATTTCAGTGGTTAGTGTTACTCCACTGGGGAAACTCTTGCGGTTCCGTAAAGTGTTTATTGTTTCGTTGCTCGGCGGAGAGTCCTCCCAGAATTACGCGCAAGCAGGTTGTCTGCACACATCTACTTTCTCTCTCTCCTTCCTCCCGCANCGCACACACACACACACACACACACACACACACACACACACACACACACACACACACACACACACACACAGTGACGTGCTTTGAGACATTGCCCCGCGGGTGGGGTGGACTGGGGTAGAAAATGCATTGGAGCTATGGTTTTGTGTATGTAAATATATATACATTATATATTATATAGATGTATATATGAATGTGTCACCTATGCTTTGACACTGTAAAACGCTTCATTGTGCCAATAAAGCTCATCAAGTTCATCTTGAATCCTTAAAGGTTTGTGCAGATGTAAAAATATCACGTCTTTAATAGGTGTGCTCCTGGGAGAATGTGTCTTGCGCTTGGATGTAAACGCGCCTTAAACAGGGTTGCTTCTATCCTTTGAGTCTTAAAGCTGCACCTGGCACCCATTTGAGTAAGTGACACACTAGCTGAAGCTGTGCTTTATTCACCAGTTGTTGCATAGCATCCAATTTATGCACCGGTGGCGCAGATGAGACTCCGCAGGTGGGGCTGGTCGGACACTATGCCGACGGGGAATAAGTCCGTGTTCCCAGCGGATTCCACCTGCCCCGCCTAATCACCCCCGTTCGCACGCACAGGTAGCGGCTTTGGCGGGTACCGTGAGGAGAAACAGAACGAGAGATGAAACAACGAATAGGCGACCTAACACATATCTCCCCTGTCCCGCAATAAACCCCTGTGCTTGCGTTCATTGCGCATGCCGCTCACGCCTCTGAAACAGCTGATAAATTGTATATCAAAGTGGCGACTTCTAGCGGATCTATTATGGCATTACAAACATATTACAAACATTCAGACGATATTGTGGTATCTTTCTTGGAAAAGAGACTAAATCTAAATTGATTTATGTTGAAAGTCCGTCGGCGTTGTATTAAAATCATCGATTCAAATATGCCGGATCTACAGACTCATGTTGACGTCATTAGACATACTAACGTTGGGTATAAAACTAATTTATTTAATCTAATTTAAAACTTAAAATTTCAATGTATTGTGTAAATGCACCGCCGTATTATTTTATCTTACAAACAACGCTGTAAAAATAATGACTGTTACAAAAATAAACTTTCTGTAAACATTCTCCACTTGCCATTGGTCGGGGAAAGGGGTGGCCCCGCCCCAAACTCACGTCATCGTTTGCTTGAGCCGGAGTGTGCTTTGCCATTCTTATTTGTGTTCTCATTTTACTTTCTTACTTGCTTTCCTCGCGTCGTAGCTCCACCCCATTAGGATGTGAGAGAAGGATGTTTCCTCACTCCTGGTTCATTACCTACTCATGGTGCAATTAGAGAATTGTGATCCCCTTAAGATGGGTGATTTCTATGGGTTTTGGGGGGCAGGCAGTAG
Organism: Yasuhikotakia modesta; assembly: GCA_036877545.1. Taxonomy (NCBI): domain Eukaryota; kingdom Metazoa; phylum Chordata; class Actinopteri; order Cypriniformes; family Botiidae; genus Yasuhikotakia; species Yasuhikotakia modesta. The sequence continues at coordinate 10,004 of JBAJNP010007999.1, read as the reverse complement.
GATGGAGAGGCAAGGAAATGAGAAAATATCAGTCCTAGTATTGAGAAGTACCCGACATTTCTGTGCCATGCTTATATGTGCTGATGCTCAATTCTCATGCATGCGTGCATTGTAGGCGTGTAATATTTTGATAGCACTGTGTTTGGCAAGTTGTGTTACCAGGGCGAATGTAATTGTGTAGAAGTGTGGTTGTAGCTATGTTGTTTATTTAAAAAGAACACTTGACGTTATATTTTAGAGGGTATTTATGTTACCATCTTATGTTGTGATAACACTAATGTGCTGTGCTTATCCAAATTCATAGTACTTCATCTGTCACGCAACAGAAACATCAATATCTAATACCGGTACATTAGCATGGGCTCCTCAGTTAAGTTGTAATTTTAGATATGTTTATTATGACACTGTGGTTTTTATTATAGAGCTAATTGAAATAGAGATACTAGAGCTACGTCTAGTTCTAGTAGAAAGTCATCTAAATGAAGTATGTAGTATGGAATGTAACGAGTATGTAATGGAGTATGTAGTATTGAATGTAGTAATAAAGTATGTAGTATTGAATGTACACAAGTCTCGAGAATCCAGCATGAAGGTTAAACCTGTTTTGTTTCTCTCACACAAGCTGTGAGTTTTGATTAGGAAACATTAAAGACAAACAAGGTTTTTTTTTTATCTGGGCAGGCTGAGGAATAAATCCCACAAATGTATGCTGAGCCAAACGCTGTTAATAGACTCTTATATAACCTTTACCATCATCTGTAGTGTCTTTAACAAACTGCCATATGGGTGAATTGATGTTCAATGAACTGTGTCTGCATGGCCTGTGCTGCTCTTAATATGACTTTGTCATTTGTGCTTGTACATAGAAGTGTGTGTGTGTGTGTGATTTGCTATCTTTAAAATTCAGTTTGGTGTTGATTGCAGTCAAAAACAGAATTTACATAGCACAAATACATGCAAGTAAATGTACAGTAGATGCATATTTGAGTCATGGGAGACTAACATACACACAAACATACAAACGTTATTTGTAAAACACATTGGCATCTGCTTCCAAAATTGCACTAATACCAATAAAAGCAACATCATGGCAAAAAATGTCAATAAACCTTTGCTGTTTTGTGTGATGTAGGCTCAACATCCTCCATCAAGCTTGTGTGTGGAGGAGGGGCACCACTGGCCATGCCTTCTCCTAGTAATTACCCACAATTCATTATGCTCATCTCATGCTTGAGTCAGCATTTATATAAAATAAGAATGGGTGACACTTATTTCCATGTCAGGAACAACACAATATGAAGATTAATGGTTTATTGCCCACAACAGAAATTTAATTGCACACTGACAGTGCATGTATGCTATTACGTGTTGTGTTGATTCAGGTTTTTTTTACTTGAAATAATGTATTTTGAAATAATGTTTTTTGTATGTATTTTAATGTATTTACTAACATGAATATAGTATTAGAATATACATAACATTTGAATTCTGTTCTGTAATGACAGTAATGTGATACATGAGGCTCATTACAGTAGTTGTACATGCCGTTGTAATGAGTCTGGTACCTTTGTTGTGGGTGAATTATTTTAACTTATTATCATCTGCTCAACCAAAGAGAGAATTACATAAATTACATGTAATTCCCATGAATAAAGACGCTACGGATGATGAATATAGAATTACATGAGAAAGCTAGAGAAAATGTGATTAGTGTAAAAATCACTTCCACTCTGCTGGATGTGTGTTGTGGTGTGGGTGATCACCAAGGTGCTGCTTTGTGGTTGCTAAGGTGTTCCAAGTGATTTTTACAGCATTTATATGGGTGGATGTTATAGTGTTCTGTATAGTTGCCATGGTGTCACCAGGTTGTTGCTTGTTAACTGCGCACCAAAGTTTATGTTTAATACTTATGGCTAGAGGTACGAATGGAAAACAGATAAACATGCTAATGCAATAAAGTGAATTTCACAATGGCATGTGTATGGGCTATGTGTGTGTATGGGCTTAGTTTTCCAGGACTGAATGCCAGTCCTGTCACGTCCATTTCTTTCTATAAATATGCCTGTCTTCTCCTCTCAGAAAACGTAATTTCCATTGATTTTGTGGCCTATATACACATCTGTACACATTACCACTCTTTCCCCCCCTCTCTTTTTCTCCCTCCCCCTCTCTCTCCCATTCGCTTCAGTGGTCATTCTTCTGTCCATTCTTTGAAAGCTCCTCACAGCATCTTTCAGCATTCTGCTCTTACTAATACTAACTCTCTCTCTCTTTCTCTCTCTCTCTCTCTCTGAGTGAAAGGATGAGCTAATAATAGTTCTGAGTGATGGTATGTTTAATATAAGAACTGTGTTTTGCATGCAGTTACATTTTTACAGTCACACAGGTCATCATGTGTGTGTCTTAGCTTACAGTGCAGCTGTCAGAGACAATTACTGTAGTAACCGTCTTTAATCATGTATGCTTGTCATGTTAAGGAAATAGTAAAAGCGTGTTGCTGTTTTCCCAACCCTAAAAGTCTTTCTTTCTGTGTACACACAACAATTCAGTGACATGATTCAAACGATTCAAACATGATGCTATCCTTTGGTTTGAGAACAATATATAGCCCACATAGAATATATAGCCCACATTTTTATGGTCATTCATTATTTATGTGGATTCCTCAAAATTTGTATTCCACGAGAAATACAACATTCAGGTGAGTAAATAATGACAGAATTTTCATTTTAAGATAAACTGTTTCGTTATGAGATCTTACTTATGGGTTGTGTTATATGTTGTGCCACACAACCTAAAGAACGGACCACAGTCCTGTGTAGGCTATATACCCTCAGTGCATTTACTGTAAATGTGCAGTGACTCAATAGCTTTTTGAGGTCACACATAAAGACTATATTAAACATGACCTGCAGGGTGAACATGCATTGAATGAGCTCACTGTAGTAAACATCATAGCCGAATGGATCATTTTTTACCGCAGTCAATTTGAAACCTAACCCTAAAGTATATTGAATTTCAATACACACACACAGACTGTCTTTTGGCTTTGGTGTGTTAGTGTGTGTCCCGATTAAATTTCCAGTCTGGTTTCTAAAACTGCAAGATATCTAATATCTAATTCTGTCACATTAAAGATGTTTAATTCAGTCACAATTGAACAAGTACAGAGACAAACTCTGGGGTTAAAATGGATGCATATTTTGTCTGAGTGGCCATTAGTTCAGTTATTTTATAATGTAAGAATAGGTGATATTGAGAGTTGCAATGCTTGTGTGCCTCACTGTATCAAATCATTAATTTATCATCACAGGCAGTGAATTATTTATACCAACACCACAGCGTCATCTAGTGGCATCGCCTGACAACTGCATTGACAAATATGACCTTGGGAAAACTGGCGGTACGGTCAGTGTGCTCTTAAAAGGTGCGTAAATGAATATGTACCAGATATGCACATTTAAAACGTAATCGTACTCGTCTGGTAAAAAGCGGAAGTTAATAAAGCTGTTGCATTAGTCCACTTTCTGTACAATATTAATTGCTTTTGGATGAAAATACCTGATTATTGAAATATGTTAAAAGAAAAAACACTATGTATGTTTAGGGCCTAATAAGCTTTTCTATGCACGTATCAGTTTACTCACAAAGTGAAATGAACTGTTTTATCTCATGGTTTGGTTAATTGACTATAGAAGTATATTGATGTAATTACATAGGTACTGTAAGAAAGACATTTACCTCGTAATTACAACAGCACAGTTTTTATAACACAATAAAAAATAATTGCATCTGTCAGACATAATCATTAGAGACTGATACAGATTTTTTGAACAACATTATTTTATTGAACAACAATCTGTGACAAGTAACATAATCAGTGTCTCCAAATTTTGCAACGACTTAAACAATTGCTAAATTTCAGTCTCACACATGTGATGTTTGTGTGTTCACACACACACACACTCACACACCACACTCAGCTTGCCTTGACGTTATAGACTGACGTTGTTTTTTTTTTGAGGGCTGTAGTGTGCACTATGCGTACTTGAGCACTGTGTAGGTAAAGTGCGGTATTGCACTGTTCCTCTTAGAGGAGGATAGCAAAGGACTCATAGATGGACAAGCTACTTATAACTCTACGGGTCAGTAAACAGCAGCACATGGAGAATTTTTGTTGGATATCACAAAACCAGTGAAGAACATGTCATGTTTCACCCCAATATGAAAAGATAAAAACAACTTTTAATTTGCATAATGTGCCTGTTTTTAGGACCATTAAGTTTAAACAGCGACTCCCTCCATTTACATTATTGCAAAATTGTGAAGTATTTATCAGTAATGACAATAGTGTTATACTGCCTTCAAGTTATACCTAATTTTAGTATAAAGATTATTGCATTACAGCAATGAAAATGTAATCACTGTAGATAATAACAGGACACATTAGAATTTTGGTAAAATGTGCTTAATAATCATTAAAAAAGTCACAATGTCTTAACAGTCATAAATATTTTCAAGATTTTTCATGTGGGACAAAATATGACATGGACACGTCTTGTTTCACTTATTACTCTATTTACTTATAATTATTGCATAAATATATGCGTTGATCTCAAAAAATCTATTTCACATACTAATTGCATCTAATTCACTACTAAATAAGAATTAATCTTATCAATAAACATTGGTTATATAATGCAAAGATACATTCTGTGGTTTGTCAAACAAACCATTGATACGTTGCTTATGTCTGTTCTCTAGCGTATAGAATATTGTAAGATATCAAAGGACTGTTTGTCAGTAGGTTTGTGTGAATATAGCAATTGTGCCAGATTTTTTTGTGCTTGTGCAAATTTTTTTTATTTTTTGATTGTAAAATTCTATTTTTGGTGTTTTCACCACCTGCTGACTAATTTCTTAAAGTACATGAAGAAAGAATGACAGATGGTGAGAAAAGAAAAAGAGGGAGAGAATGTTTAACACGTTACATAGCTCACACACACATTCACAGTCGCGCCATACACACACAGTACATGACCCTTCACAAAACACAACTATAAGTTCACAGCTGAGAAAACATGACGGAAATCACAATTAAAACCAGAGATCAAAGAAACAAACACAGAATTTCAATCTATCACAAAACACAATAAATTAAAATACAGAAAATAATCGTCACAGTAATTAAAGTAATTCTCTTAAAATATTTTAGCATTTGGAATGTTTAGGAATAAATGCCTAAACAAGGCTGCCTAAACAAAAACAAGGCAAAAAACTGAGTCACTAGGGTTTGATTTTCACTGTATTTTCAAATTTTGTCATAATTATTCAATTATTCATTGTATATAAATGTAATTCAATTAATCAACCCGTGAGATAACCAGAAGGCTAACCAGCTATGGCAGATTTGCACATGCTATGACCTTGTAAAGTCCAGTTAATGACCATTATAACAAACATTTGAACATTTTTAAAATGGTTCACCAACACTAACTATTTATTTATAAGACAGCACCATGTAATCTTTTGATCCTCCTGCTAATTATCATTAGAGTTTAGTAACATTCTACATTCAGTTGCATTATTAGCATGATATTAGCCAACCTTCATGAGAAAACCAGAGACGCTGCAACAGTTTGAGAATCCTGATTGCACATTTAAATGGCTTTCTCCTGTAAGATAGCTCAAAGCTGCTCTGTGCTACACTGACTGATGGGAACTAAGTGGCCACATACAAACCGCAGCTGTAAACTGGTGTCACTTCTGATTAATCTGGTTCTGTTCACACACAAATCTGTTAAGTGTAGGAGTGACTCCATGGTACAACCAAATTTACCTCAGACAGTAACAAATTCTCCATTAAATTCTCATAGTGTGTACAGAACAAAAAACAACTAGTTAATGCGGTATGATGTAATCAGAATAAATATGTTTAACTCAAATAGTTTGCGGTGTGTATGTGGCCAATATGACATAGTTACAGAGTTATGCTGAGTGTGTTTGCTAATGCGAGGAAAGGACAAATAGAGGAAAAAGATAAAGAGAAGGTGAAGCCTATAAAACGGAGGTATTGTAGGCAGGGATTTGGTCAGGAAGCATTTGGCAGTATAAAATAAACTCTTACAAAGCTAGACAAAGCAATAATTTGTCAGCCTGAGCCAACAACGCTCACACAGGCAACCTTATCTCACTCTAACCGACGGCACCAGCGTCGCATGTTGTGACAGCACATATTGTAAAAGGAAACAGAGGCTTCTGTTTTTGAGTCCTTACAATAGGCTTATTTGCACAACATCCCGGATCAATCCAAACGCATCTGCAAACATCTGCCACAAATAAGCGCAAACAGCATCAAGTAAATCAGCATTAGAAACGTTTAGGTTTTGTTCGATTCGTTTGGTACTGCATTCTGAGCTAGTCCAACGACAGCACCAGCACTGATTCAACAGCTAAATGTAAACTGGCATATAAACTCATGATTCCAAATGCCATAAAATGAGAAGAAACAGGCAGGCAAATAAAGTGGGGTGTGCAAATAAGCCATCACAAACAAAACGAAAACAAACAAAACAAATTGTGACAGTTCCTAACAT
>JBAJNP010007998.1:0-21210 GCA_036877545.1 Yasuhikotakia modesta | reverse complement strand
CTAATGCAAAAGCATTTTTGTTAGTTTGCAACAACAAAAATGAAATCTGACAGAAATGTAAAAACAACAGAAATCTGATGTACATTCACAGCTAAGCACGCGTATGTGTGCTTGTGCATGTGTGTGTTTGTGCGTGCGTGTGTGCATGTGTGTGTTTGTGCGTGTGTGCATGTGTGTGTGTGTGTTTGTGCATGTGTGCATGTGTGTGTGCATGCATGTGTGTGTGCGTGTATGTGTGTGTGCGTGTATGTGTGTGTAGAGGGTGAAAGAGCATTTTGAGTCCTTCTCTCAGGAAAAAAGATGATTGAATAGATTCAACTTCAGCTTAGAGTTCAGGTTACACATTCCAGGGGCCACACAGTACTGCCTGTCTTTATACTAACATACCTGTGTGTGTGTGTGTGTGTGTGTGTGTGTGCATCCATTCATGCATGTTACCATGTTCATTATTTGGCATGGTTCTCTCAAAGTTCTCTCAAGGTTATAAGTTAGTTGAAACCTATGTATATATATTATACTGTTTAAAGATATATTTAGTTATTCTGTAGTTGTTGGTGTAATGTTTTAAAAACATTACCGTTTGGACAGCGTTCTTACAATCAAGCAATACCACTAATGCAGTGTCTAAAAATAAACGCTTTAAACACTCATTTTTGTTTTCTGAAACATTAAGGAAACTTTTTTACAACGTTGTTAGCTGATATCCAGCACGTAATTAGAGTATTGTGAGAGCAGAATTATCAGGCATTGGTCTGTAAAGGCTTTGACATTATTGGATGAGGATGAAGCTGGTATGAGGGCCAGGCTCCAGCTCTGTGGAGAGGCGTAATGAGAGAGAGAAGCCCAGAGGCAGCCACTGTAATTGGGCTGTAAATGTCCAGAGAGCCCTTGGGACCGACCCCCACACATGAACTTCCCAGATGTTCTCCTCAGTCATTCTGATATCTGAGTCATGATGGCCACACCCAAAGACAGTTTCAATCATCTGTCACATTCTCATAACAAATCTTCACCTCAACTCTCCAGGCACGGCTTTTCGTTGCACAAACGTTCAGTAAAACAACCGATCGGTACCAAGAATGACTCCAGCGTAGGAAATTGAACGTTTGGCTTTCGATTTCATGGGAATTGTTTATGGATAATAACAGTATTGTCTTAAAACGGGGTCCCGGTTTTTGTGGTGAACATCTAAAGATGTGAACAAAACAAACTGATTGCATTACTGTAAGTAACAAACTCATGACCGCATGAGTTTGGAAGCCATAAACAATCGCATGTGAGAGACTAAATGAGAGAAGAAAACAGAGAGAGAGAGAAAAGAATGAAAGAATGAAAGAACGAAAGAACGCTGCTCTTGTAGTTTAATTTGCAGAGAAGCTTGTGTCCTTAAAACTCTAAGGAATCCAGTAAGAGAAACCGCGAGGGTGCTGCTGGTGCCTACTGTGTGTGTGTGTGTAAGCGTATGTGTGTGTGTGTGAGTGAGAGTGTGTGTGCATGTTTGTGAGTGTGTGCGTGTGTGTGTGTAAGCGTATGTGTGTGAGTGAGAGTGTGTGTGCATGTTTGTGAGTGTGTGTGTGTGTGTGTGTGTGTAAGCGTATGTGTGTGTGTGTAAGCGAATGTGTGTGTGTGTGAGTGAGAGTGTGTGTGTGTGTGTATGTTTGTGAGTGTGTGTGTGTGAGAAAGAGTGTGTGTGTGTGTGTGTGTGAGAGTGTGTGTGTATGTTTGTGAGTGTGTGTGTGTGAGAGAGAGAGAGAGACTGTGGCTTTGATTAAGGCAACAATGCTGTTTATTTTTACTATTCTGTGATTTCTATGGAAAACAGGGACGAGGGAATTGAATGTACAGCAGATGACGTTTTTGTTTATTACACATCAGCTGATTTGCTGGTAGGCTGTTATTTCCTCTTGTAAGATGACGCAAACCGGCATTAGTTTACATGTTCCTTTCTTACAATAAATAATAATTCACAGCCCACATAGAATTACTTCAAATCAGCATTAATATGATCACAAACAAAACATGTTTGCATGTTTATTGCAACAATATTGCTCCACCATTTAACTAGTAAAAAAAACATAGTTTACACTAATCCTTTCCTGACATGAATAATATAAGTATGAACACAAAGCAAAGAGCAGAAATGTGTGGATATGTGTGTTTATCTCTCTCTTTGTGTGCTTGTACCCGGCCGTATCATCAGCCGAGGGGTCCGGGCCTCTCAAAACCCGAACAAAACATTTCGCTGAGGGCTTAAAAGGGCCCAGCAGCACCCTGTGTTAATAACCTGTCTTACCGCTGAGCCGCATGTAACACGAGAGCCTGCTGGCATTCCTCTCTCTTTTGTTTGACTGCGTTTTGAGCTTTTCAGCTTGACGGAGTTCCTGACTGCTTCGCTTGTCTCGTGCCGTCCTACTGGAGGCTGGATGAGGCCTTAATCTAGAGCTGTCTGTCAGCCGGGCCCTGTTAAGACCCGGACTGATTGACTATGAATGCTAACGTCTGTCAGCACCTGAGTGTAAAGACTCGGGTTTTGAGGATGGAGAGCGGGAACAAGTGAATGAGAGATTGAAAGAGAGAGAAAGGTAAGACGAAAAGAGAGACGCACAGGTGAGGTTGACAGCGAGGTTTATAGGTGCTGCACTCCAGGTAAGCGTTTTAGGTTGTGAGAACGTTTCCCTAATGTTTCTGTTAAGTACCATGTCAAAAATGAAGCTCTAGGAACGTTCTGTAACGCTCTCAAAATGTTTCACTAGAAACAGGAATTAGTGTTTTAAAATAAATGATAGGATGTTGAAAAAGTTCTAATGTTACTCCAATAATGTTTTGGATAGAAAACTGTGAGAGAACATTAACCAACGTCCTAAGAACATTATTTGTTAGCTGGGACAAGCTTTTTAGAATGTAAACAAATGGGATATTTTAGTAAATGTTATTGTTTAAACATTTTAAACAGACTTTTTTATGAGGAAATAATAATTGTTTATTTTTTGCAGTATGCAATAAAAATGTTAGTCACCTAAACTTGTGTATTGAATCCCATCTCAACATTTTAACGCTGCGGCACTTTTAAAACACTGCTCTGTTTATTTAAGCGTCCAGCCAGCACAGCAACATTGGGCCAAACATAATTAATATTCATGAGCCAAGCTGAAGGTTTAGAATGAAGTACTTTGAATAGTTCAGAATGCATTGCTATAGCCACACTGAGATGTCATGTGAGAGTCACATTACAGGTATTTAAAATGTCTGGAGTGTATAATCCTGGCCTGGCGGAGACCCTGAGGTTGTTAAGGCGGAGACAGATTCATGTCTGCCCAGCGTATACCATAAAACCCACAGGTACACCAGACGGCTACCCCAAAAACTGCAACCTCACGAGGAAAAAACGAGGACCAGGAGTAATGACCGCACATGTATGTTTTCTGTGGCAGCGTTTGTGTCCCGGGCCGGCCTGGTTCTCACGGATTCCTGCGGGGAGATTTATGTAAGCGTCTGTGGCTGCAGGTACGAGTGGCAGCGGTCTGTCAGAGATGATGATGCTTACGATGTTTAAACAGTCATTAACACAACCAAGAATCTCTATTAGGAATGACCCTGCAGGTACGAGGGAGCAGATTTTACCTCAGGCCTGACAGCAGCAGCACGCAGAGACTCATCACTAACCCACCTGAGGCTGAATGTTACACTGCAAACAATTACTGCAGCTACTGCTGCCAGTTCCCACCGAAAGATCAGGTTACTACACACACAGCAACACGAATGTGTGTTTATATATGTATGTGTGCATATATATGTATGTGTATATCTGTCTGTGTGTGTGTGTGTGTGTATATATGTATGTGTATATCTGTGTGTGTGTGTGTGCATATATATGTATGTGTATATCTGTCTGTCTGTGTGTGTGTATATATATGTATGTGTATATCTGTCTGTCTGTGTGTGTGTATATATATGTATGTGTATATCTGTCTGTCTGTCTGTCTGTGTGTGTGTGTGTGTGTGTATATATGTATGTGTATATCTGTCTGTCTGTCTGTGTGTGTGTATATATGTATGTGTATATCTGTCTGTCTGTGTGTGTGTATATATGTATGTGTATATCTGCCTGTCTGTGTGTGTGTGCGTGTGTGTGTGTGTGTGTGCATATATATGTATGTGTATATCTGTCTCTGTGTGTGTGTGTGTGTATATATATATATATATGTATGTGTATATATGTGCATATATATCTGTCTGTCTGTGTGTGCATGAATATGTATATATATAATATGTGTGTTCCTATATATAACTGTGTGTATATGTTTATATAATATATGAAATGTTCAACTGTAAAGCTGCAGTCTTTAACTTTCACCTCTCTAGCACCATCTCTGTTTGGAACATGAAATTGCAGGTTAATTTACATACTTTTCTTTACATGTTAAATCAAATGAAGCCAAACTAATATTTAAAATTGGGCTCCACCGGTTATCTGAAGTAAGTAAAAAGTTTGTTTTGAAAACTAATTTATGTACTTGCTCAGTAACAGATTGTTATTTTGTTTAATTTTAATTAAAAAAGTTACAGATTGCAGTTTACTACAAAATAACAGGTTTTCTTTTTATTGAGTTTTTGCTAATCCTATGTTTGTATTCACAGTTTCTCAGGACATTCCCTGAAATTTGCTTCATTCACAAACATTTCAGCCCTGTCTGTCTTGTCTTTATATCTGTGTTTTCGTCTGCCTGTATGAACGAAATGAAGCCTCACAGATTACTAATATGAATGCAGTAATAGCTGCCCAGAGGCTTCTCTGCAGTCGGTATAATAGCAGGCGCCTGAAAAGGGAGCCGGGACGCCGCATTCCTCCTGAGGGACCTGCATGCTGAGACACGCTGCTGCTGTTTGAAGCGCGTTCAGCGTGTCTTGCTAACACGATCTTCTTCTGTTCGTACAACAAGTCAACCGTGCAACAGGTAGTTCAGTCCAACACGTATAATGTGTTTGCTGATGTGAAGCCTTGTCAGCGCCAACCAATTTTTTATAGTGAAATAATGAGTGAGAGAATCACTGACAGATGTTTTTTATTTTTTTTAGGAACTTTAATATACTAAATACTAAAATATACTAGATACTAAAATGCAAAGAAAATGTGTTCATGAAAGACTCATTTATACTGTTTTAAAAAATAAGTTCTTAATAAAGCATCATTGATTGTTGCAGTAAAAATAGTCTTTTCATTGTTCTCTTCTGTGTGAACGACCGGTGCATTGATCCTAACGGATCACCGTGAGGCCATCAGGTGCGCGTTGCGTTGGCTGAGCCGCATGTTTGAGGATGCCACATTTTGACACACTTTTTTTAGGTCATGCTATGTTTAGCCCTGTATGTGGGCGTCTGATGAATTTCCAGCTGTCTGGTTTAAGAAGCATCATTGGGAATTTTCCCCAACAGTGCAGGGGGAATTTTGGTAGAGTGGGCATAACTGTCGTGGTGCGATACCTGCTGAAGCGTCCCATCAGGAACACAAGTACAGTACGCGTCAATGAAGTCAGTGTTGCTGCTCTGAGACACGCAGGTCACAGCTGAATAAGCCCACTTCATAAAATGTCAAAGAGCCATTTTTATTTTGTTTTGACTGGACAAATATTTGCGAGTCCAGTATGGGGTCACACCTACAGACACCAGCGCTGGAGACAGTAGGTGTTTGTTTTCATCCTTCTAATCTTCTCCCTGCTTTCGTCACTCCCCACGGTCCCTCCCCTGCTCCCGAGTTTTTAATATCAAAGTCTGACAGGAGTAAGTCGGGAACAAGGGGGCTTTGTTAGATGTTTCTAGAACCAGGCAGGGATGATAAGAGCCTGTGAGCCCTTGTTCAGCGTGAAAATGAGATGCAGGGGAAAAGAGAGAGAGGTTCGTCTGTGGAGCACAAAAGAGATTTTTCTCTCTGTCTGGTTTAGACACAGGTTTGAAACCGAATAACTTAATTTCGCTTTGTCAGGACATACAACAGACGTGTAACAAAGGGTTCCTCCTGCTTTAACTAGCCCACCACTTTGTTATTTTGAAGATCATGACTTCTAACAACATGAAAATATCTGTCCTCTCCTGAAGGCTTTTAAAGAGGGGTGGTGTGTGTGTGTGGGGGGGGGGGGGGTTAAACTGTGCCCTGGTATATTACAGATGAAAAACAAACTTTATCCTGCCTGATTAAAAGAGTGAAACCTGTAAAGCTACAAAAACTACACGGCTGTTCAACTGCCAGGCGTTGCCCAAGGATGTGGTTTGTGTTGTTTGTGCTTTTGTACGCAACCGCCGAACAAAACTCAACGTAAGACATTTGAAGTTATTCTGTCCTGAGACACAAAAACAACCAAAGCACAGTTTCAAAGACCCTCAGGGTGTATGATAAGGGATGAATACAAGGTTCACTTTCCTCGCAAAACATATTCAAAGTATGCGCCACACTATTGTGTTATTTATTGTCAGTAATTAAGACTGAAATCTGGTGTCACGCCAGATGCTTTGAGCCGGGAGTCTAAGCAAAGAAGCAGCGAGGCTCACGTTCACTTTTGATGTCTGAAGTCAAACTTTTATTCAGAGTTCAAGTCATGCCACTGCACAGCTTATTCATTTCTTTATTTATTGCAACACAAAGACGACAGTTATTTGAATAAGCGCAGAGATTCGGCTTCATTTATGTTTGATGTAAATGAATTGGCAAAGTTTTGCAAATAATAATCCATTTTTAATATTATATAATAATGATGCCATTTGCATTTATATAATAATAAATTTGACATTATTTTATATTGTAATATAAAATCGGTGAAGCAGCAGTAAAAATGCTTCTTTATCATTGACATTTATAATTTTCATTCTAAAAAACAACAATATTTCATAATTATCATAAATTTGTATCATTTTTATAATGTAATAAAAATGATGTATTGCCATGACATGGTTACCCATAAAATAACAAAATTGACATCAAAATGTACCTGAATTTTAAAATTCTGTACCATTTTTACAGCTGTAAATTGTTATTATTAATACTGTAAATCGTGCCCAATCTTTATGGATTTTTAGTCTAAGATATTTCAGTGTTTACTTTAGCCTGTCAGTAACCTTTATGTAAACACCAAAACCTGTTGAACAGCACACACAAAACAAAACGTTTCATCGCCCTAAATGTGACTTAATGGCTGCAGTGTTGAGAGATGCTGTAATAATCGTTGTGTGCGTGAGGTATTTCAGATCAGGGAATAAACACTGATGGATGAGGTGCTGTGATGGTTCATGTCTGCTTTTGAGTGTCTATTTAAATGTTTAACGTCTGAAGTACACAAGCTCTCTGAAGCCATTCTCACATTGCTGTTGGATATTGGGACCAAACAGTGGGACCAATGAGAACAGAGAGTTATATCCATTGTCTGTTATTACATCCGTTTAGATTCAGACTTGCTTTTGACATATCAGATTCTGGGAACGTTCAAATGTAGATGTTGTATTAACATTTTTGTTGCTTATAAAAATGTTTATTCAAACAAAACTGACAACTTAGGAACAACCTTTTTGATATATATGTATGATAGATAACGTTTAAAAATCTAGTCTTACTAAAATTAGTCCAGGAAGGTTTTTTCCCTTACAGAAAACGTTTAGAGAAACTAAACTGATATCAGTTCACTGTAAAGGTGTAATTTAAATAATACTTCAGCTCAGGGGTGAGCAAATAGTTCCTGGGGGTTTTGTTCCACACCTGAACCAGATGATCAGAGCGACTATCTACAGGCAGGTGAGTTTTAGCAAGTTTGGACACTGATCCTTCAGAAACGATGTTCCCCGTCTCTGTTTAACTCACATTAGACTTGTTTTAAAGCTTGTTTGACCTCATGGAGCTTGTTTGTAATTGGATATTATTTGGAAAAATCTCTCCTGATCTCTCCTGGCCAGAAACATCTGAACATCTGAAGTTCCATATAAAAAATCCACATAAAGAATTTGTTCATACTGTTCGTGCGCAACCAGGGCTTGTTTAAAAAGGAAGTGTGTAATTTTAATGTTAAAATATTTTTTCCTGTTCCAGCTTAATATGGAGAGACACACATGAGTAATTAACAGCTTGAGTTCCTTATGAACACTGTGGCACTATTAAAGCATCGCTCTTTTTTACAGCGTTTTGACCCACCCAACACACCAACTTTGGCTCGACCGCTGCTGTGAGTTTGTTTGGCCAGCCAACGCATGACAATGAGTTGTATTCAGTAACGCTGCTCAAAAACAGCAATTATTTTTCCCCTTCTATTTGGGGCGGAAATTACACGCTGTAGCATGAAATCTATTTCACAGATTTCCTATGAAAATGTGATAAAAGTCCACAGATTGCAACCAGACCTGCTCAAAAGCCAAAACACTTTGGACCTTATATTGTGTTTCATATCCAGCTAACAATTTAAGGTTGTAGAAACGTTTCTCTAATGTTTAAGTATGAAAAATGTAATTTTGTACATTCAAGAAAGGTTCAAATAGCTAACATTACTGCAACGTTTTTGATAACTTTGAGACGACCTTAGCCAATGTTCTGAGAACGTTTCCTGTTAGCTGGGTAGCTCTTTCCAAAAATCCACTGTTCATTTATTCAACAGCTTAACAATCCCCCTGCTGTGGTCGTCTTTTCCAAACATCGTGCTCAGAAAATAGTACAAGCGGTAAATAAACAAACACAGAAATAAACTGTGGCATCTTGTTTGTGATGCCCTTGTAGCAGAGTTCACACTAGGTCTTGTTGTTTTGCAACTCCATCTCTCTTTCTAGCTTCTCCTCCTTTCAGGAACGTGGCGTGTTTTCCGTGCTCTCAGAAAAGTCACCCGTTCCCACAGAAGACCCTGGACAGACTCAAGCGGAGGTGTCACTCTCATTCTTTGTGTTTATTTTCCTCTCATTAGAACCCAGTGACGGCCGCCTCACCTCCAGAATGAACGCTCGCTATTTCTAGCATTTACAGCTGAGAAGGATTATGCAATTTAAAAACACAGAATTGTCTATTTTTTCCACGTTGGATGTTTATTTCATGCTTTCTCAAAAGGGTGAGAGACTTTTTTGGAACCCAGCTAACAGGGAACGTTCTTAGAACAATGGCTAACATTCTTTAAAAGTTCATATCAAGAAATATTCCTGCAGTATCATAGGTAGAACTTTTTAACATTATATATTAGGGCCGTAACAATATTCAAAACCAAACTGAAAAATGTGATGCATCACAAATCTTACAAAGTTGCCAAAAACATTTTTGCAGTAACGTTAGTAGAACGTATTTTCAACCTTTGAGTTACTGTATGGGAATATTAAGGAAACGTTCTTTTAACCTAAATGACATGTGTCATTTCTGCTCTTCAAAGAATGACTAGACATCAATATGAACAATGTATTTTAAGGACATATATATTATTTACTTATTTCTGTATTTCTCTGTCTATTTTTTCCTTTTGCACTCTTCTGTGAATCTTCTCTTGTCCCTTATAGAGATACATAAACACATACACACATGAGTAATGCATGATGACTTAAAAGAGAAAAGATAATGGCTGCAATGTAGATAAGATGCAATGCAATGTAGAGTCCTTCTCTCTCTATCTCCCTCTCTCTCTCTCTCTCTCCCTCTCTCTCTTTATATCTCTCTCCCTCTCTGGCCTTCCCCAAGGGGATCAGATGTTCTGAGCAGTTATAAGAAGGCAGGGATGGCGGCCGGCAGACCGGCTGGCTCCACAGCAGCCCGGGCACAGAGACAATGCCAGACCGTCTGTCATGAGACTCGCTTTCTCTGAGGTCAGCTAAACCAGTCTGCGGCGTATAACAATAACACACACACATGCTAGTACACAATGACATAAACAGCTTTGTGTTTAGCATGTTTGAAATGTTAGATTTATGATGCTTCGCGTCGGTAAGCGATGATGGTGATGAGTAACCGAACAGTTGCCCCCCGTTCATCTGTCATTAAACTGGTGACATCAGTCTTTGGCTTTTCGTAGCTCGGTTAATTGTTTTTAAAGCTGCACAATGCATTTTGTTTTTCTGGAGGGGAAAAGAGTTTTGGGATTAAATCAGTTTCTAGAACTCTGTACTAACTGCTTGCTTTTTACATCTTATAAGTGAAGGGCTGTGGTTAGTTTCATGTTGTATTATTGGTATTATAATGCAAAGGACAAATTATATTTTTAATTGAAGTTATGATAACAATTGATAACAACTGGGTTGTTGTACTGTGTAGTTCTGGTGTGTATGTGTTTAACACACAGGGAGGTTAATCAGGTGTGTGTGTGTGTGTGCGCGTGTGTGTGGAGATTCACTGCATAGGAATCCCCATGTTTTTGAAAAGCAATGCATTAAACATAACACCTTTAAACTGCATATTAGGCAAGAATCTCTCTCTCTCTCTCTCTCTCTCATAAACACTGTGGTAGGGTCACACTGAAGTCCAGTTTTTGCTGAGGTCATTTGTACTCGTATTTCCTGAGGCGTTGGATTCAGAGTCCAAACACAACCACAAACTATCACACAGCACCAGCCGCTTGAGATCATAGCATTTGTTTTCAGCAAAACACAAGCTCAAGTCTTGTCCGTCTCTGTTTGATAGACATGCAGCTTTGTTTCGGATGAGATCCTTATTCAAACTGCTTTAGGACCACAATAATGTTTACTGTAATCGGAGCCGTAACAGGGAAGCCTTTCGAACTAGGAAAAACTCCAACGACAGCTAATAATTGATGTTTCATTCAGGAGGGAGGCGCAGAATGTTTGTATCAGCTGAAATTCAACACTCTGTGTGTGTTTGTCTTATGTCATTAACATCAGCATGACTCCAAAGCCACAGATTTCAGGAGTTGAGCAGGGACACAGTTTGTGTCCTTCTGGCTTTTGGGAAAGGTCATTTTTCTCACACTCGGGACTGAAAGAGAAACTTTGTAGAGAGAGTTCTTTCAGTAAAAGAGTATCTTTTCAAAGATAGCATACACATATGTTTTGCTGAGGTTTGGGTACAAATTTGTCCTCAATATAAGTAAATACACACACAGTCTATGATGTCAGGCCTCACACACACACACACACAGCTCTCCTGCCTCAGCTGCAAAGATCTTGAAGGAATCAGAGGAGCAGAGGAGCAAAATGTGAATGGAGACCTCAAGGAGACTTAAATCATGCATTTGTTTCTCAGAGCGAGCGAGAGAGAGCACATCCGCGCGTGACGGAGTTCTTTAAAATGCACCCCAGAGAACGACAGAGAAAATAAACTGTTTAGTGTTTCAGTGGAAACTTTTTTTCTCCCCCCTCCCGATTCTTTCTGAATGAGAGGCCGAGCGCTGAGGTCTATCAGAAACATGTGTGTGGAGTTCAAGGGCGGCGGGAGGAAGAGCGCGGATACGCCACACGAATCGCTCCACAGTCAGTGAGCTGAAGTCTGAGGAAAAACAAGAGCTTCAATCCTCTTTCAAACGAAACTCTCAAAATCTCAAAATCATTTATATTCAGTTTTCTCTCCACCTTTAGTCTCTCTTAGTCTATTTATCTGCAGTTAACGTTGGTGCTTGTGTGCACATGTGTTGTTTTGTTTTATACAGTATTGAAGGAGTGTGTATGTTAAAAACATACATGCAGTGTCTGAAATGGTCACATGCTGTTTTTACCTTGAGTTTATTTGTGCATGATTAGCCTCATAAAATGAGTTTTGTGTTTTTATTTGTTTTATTTGTGGGTTTGTGTTGCTAATAATGTAGTTAGGCTGATTCAGTCATTTTTAGTTTAGGTGTAGTAACCGCACAGGAAGAACAGTGCTGAGGTGGCAGAGTTGTGTGTTTTGTGAGTTAGTGATGAACACAAATCACATATCTGTGATGTTGCAGTTCTGACAGACATACCAGATATCTAGAACAAATATGGGCTTGAGTTTGTGGATCCTGCTTGGAAATTTTTTGAAGCAGATTTCATCTCCACCTTCTGGTTGTTTTGCACAGTTCATGCAGTCCTCCTGTTTTAAAAACAACACATTCATTTTTTCCTCATAATGACAAGATGTTGTCGTTTGTCCTGGATGTGCAAAAATCTCACGTTTCTCTGGTTACAATGTGCAGAACTTTGTACAGTAAATACATTATTATTTAGCATGTGTGAAGCATTAAATAGTGACGTTATAACTTCACTCAGAGTTCAGTTTAGGAGATGTTGGCAGTCTAATTGTTTGTGTTGTTCAGTCACTATTGTTTATGAGAAATGTTGCCTCTGTTTAGCTAAATGTGAGTCTTTGGTTTTGCCGAGTGTATCCGAGCTGCAGACAGGAATGGAAAAATCTGTGGCATTTAGGTAGCGCAGCCATGTCATAAATGCTGTGCTAATGAGGCCGGGATTTTGGGAAGGGGAAATGGTTTACATATGGAACTGAGAGCATACAGCCATCACAGCTATGCAGTGTGTGTGTGTGTGTGTGTGTGCGGTTGTGGTATTCGCTGGGTTATGGGGACCAAATGTCTCAACAAGTATAGTTATACCAAATTTTACCTTGTGGGACATTTTTATGTGCAATGAGTTAGTCACAGAATGTCATAGAATGAACTTTTTTGGAAAATGTGTGTGTGTGTGTGTGTGTACAAAACAAACTCTGTAACTTATGCAAAATCCTACAAACAAAAATGAAGAACAGGAAAACAAAGATCAGCTTTTTGTTTCTCTTTTATCCCGTTCGTTGTCTGTTTTTCATCATTCCATCAATGAATCTCCTGATTCTCTGTCTGTTGTAACTTTTAACACCACACCGTTATATCCACATACATCACGGTCCTAATGTCCATATTTTACAGGCCTCTTGCTAAAATAAACATCACAGTCACAATAACTGCTTAAAGTGCTCAGTGTGAGACTCCATGCGGATCTGGAGCTGTGCTCCCTCAGGTACCATAGCTCAACCTTTGACCTCTACATGCAAACACACAGGCTCATGTAAACACACACTTACAGGCATGTATCAGGGAAAAACAGTGACTGTGCTCTGCCCAGCCAGAGAAGAAAGTTAAGGACAACAGAGAACATTACAGCAGTACAGGATACAACTTTTGCATTTCACCTCTCTATTGAAACATAAAACTGCAGGTTACTTTATTTTTTATTACGTATGTAAAAGTCAAATTGGCTTTTGAAGACACTGTTTTGCGTGTTCAATAAATGATTTCTGCTTATTTTTAACCTAAATGGTTATTGCAGCTTTAATACGTAAAGTGATGTTATATTTTAAGAACGATTTGATGCAGGCTATTTTTTTTTACAGATAATCATCTATTCAAAGGCAAAACAAAAGACTTCTGAATTTCATCATGTTGTTTTGGGAAAACAAAGTTATTCCAGCCCGCCGGCATCTGTTGGATGTCATTCCCAGTCACTGCCCTCCAAAACAAGCTTGCTTTAATGTTCATGGGAAAGCTTAATTATCCGTAAATGGCATTTTACAAGTATCCTGCTTTAAGGCAAAACAGCTTCAGTGAGGAGACAGACCCTAATTTAATGGAAAAGCAGGAATTATCCACAGCATTATCCCGCTTTCTTAACACACTTTCACGTCGGCAGTTTCATGGGTATGGAAACCGTGGCTTTGTCAGTATATGTGTCAGTATATTGTTCAGACATCAACACCAGCAGGGAGCCTATATATATGTTTTATATATACATTTATATACGTTTCATCCTGTTGTTTTAAAACAATGCATAAGATCAAGGGAATAATGGTTCATGTATATGCAATGTAATACAGAGGAGAGGAGTTAAGGAGTTAAAAAGGTCATAATTTTGAGCCATTGACCAAACCTTTTCATAAATATTTGTATGTAAACCACTAGATGGCGACATAAGAGCACAGATTTACCAACAAGTGTTCTGGTGCAAACAGTGGAGTGACTATTGCAAAAAGAGTTTATTTTATTTTAGGTTAGATTGTAATTTTGTTTAATTGCTTTTAAATGCAGAGTAAGATAATATAGCTCGTGGTTATTCATTATCTGTAAAAATAACAAATATAGGGTATAAATATGGGACACAGACTATGGAGTGTTTATAATACAAAAGTTTATTTTGGGGGGGTCTCTGGTAACAATCTAAGGAAAAGATATAAGAAGGGGATACGTAGAAAACAAATGTGATGTTGCTTGTCTATTTGATGTGAATAATGCAGTAGTAGTTTCACTGTGTCAGTTTCAGAATTTGTGTATTTGTCTTTATTGCCTGCGATGCTTTTTCCAAAACACAAAATATGACACACAATTTCTGGGCTGGTTTTTGAAACCTTTTCCTAAGTCAACATCTGGATTAAATCATGCAAACACCTTATATAACCTTATTTCATAAAGCACACAATCTCTTTTAAGTTTCCATCAGTGATATTAGGTTTTATTGTGGTTTACACAAAAGCTCCATAATCCTTTGCTTCCATCCACTCACACCATTGTGTAAAGTCCAGCTGATCCGCTCATTCCTCATCGAATCCAGCTGCTTCCCATTTACCCTGTGTGGAGTCCGACACAATGCCATTGTTATCCATTGGATTGTCTTTGCCTTTTGTCCAGAGCTTTCTGGCCATGGGCTTGAGCGCAGCCTCTCTTCCATCCTACACTTCCTGGGCCCATCTGCCCATCTCACAAACAGACACACGCCACACCAGCTGTCCCAGTGAATTCCCAGTGAAGTCTCTGGGGTGGAAACGGGTGCTGGGCTTGTGTGTGTGTGTGTGTGCAGGTTTAAGAAGACAGTAGCATGTGCTTAATAATCTTAATCATACACACCTAATATCTTAAAACTTAAAAAAAACTTGATGGTACCAAAGAGGTCTAATACAAATACAATAAATGTAGAGAGTTTAAACTGATAATATCAGCTGAGCTTTAAATAATACAAACAAATGAAAACAACTGAAAAACTGACAGTCGGTCAGACAGACAGACAGACAGATAGATACATACATACATACATACATACATACATACATACATACATAGGGATGGTATTCTGTACCTAAATGAATAACAGCCCACAACAGATCAAAATGATCACATTCAAGTTATCACACAATCCTTCACCTTAGCCGTGTCCACAGGACGTCCTGAAGGTGAAATGAAATCCCTTTTATTGGGACGGGATCAAAGGGGTTTACACTAAGAGGGGTCCTCTATTTTAGGGGCTTGCGTTGAGGGGAATGTGTCGACATCTCTCATGGTGCGTCAGTCGTGTCTCTTCACTGTCAGGTCGTGACTTTAGAAATAAATCTGTGCTTCACTGGGGATAAAGTTTGTAGTGTTTTTATCTTGCATAATAGTTGGTTTACAGAATAAATTAAATTTGACAGATTGCAGTAACTGTTTTGTCAATTTTGGGGCATATGATACAAAATAACTAAAAAATGCTTTAAGACAGCTTGGTAAAAGCATGACAGACAGAGATCAATTTTTTTAATGCATCTGCTTGTATTTCCATTCAATGCTTATTAATAAATATTTCTATGGTGAGCTGTTTACATTAACAAAACAACAGACTTAGTTTAAACCAAATTAATCCACCAAATGAATTTATATAAATGAATAGGAATTATTTTATGTACCTCAAGCTGAAGATAAATGTAAGCAATGTATGTAATGATACTATAATATTTAATCTGACAGCACCTCAACTATTCAATAATAACAGTAATACAAAAATACACATAAACCCTTTTAGTAATCATAACAATAAACTAAAGCTAAACAAGTATTTGTTACAACATCTTTATCTCTCATTTTAACAAAGCAAAAGTGTTAAACGTAAACGTCAGTGAGTTTTATTGACAACAAAAAGCGATGAGGAAGGGGGGAGCTGAGGAAGAGGAGGGGCGGGTCTAGACAGCGAAGTGTCTCGCCGGGCATCAGCTGTGGGCTGTCTTCACTCTCCACAGACCTGTGATGGGAACACGAGCAACTCCTTCATCGTTTTCACCGAGAAACCTCACCGACCACGAGAGAAGATGTCCATACTGCCTTTCACGCCTCCCATTGTAAAGAGGCTCCTGGGCTGGAAGAAGGGGGAGCAGAACGGACAGGAGGAGAAATGGTGCGAGAAGGCGGTGAAGAGTCTGGTGAAGAAGCTGAAGAAGACGGGACAGCTGGAGGAGCTGGAGAAAGCCATCACCACCCAAAACATCACCACCAGATGCATCACCATACCGAGGTACGGTTGCGTCTCAACCTACCTAGACATCATTTCTGTGCGTCGTTGGACTTAATGGCTGTTTTTCATGTCGAAATCAAACGTGACGCACGCGGTGTTGTCTAGATAGGGAGCGCGGTAGTTATTGAGACGCGTTCATTTAGCCACGCGCAGGATCTGCGCTGCTAACGCTGCTAACGCTGCTAACTAGCTGATAAACAACCGAGGCAGGGGGTTTAACACGACTTAACTCATCGCGTGGGTTAACGCGGTACTCGGTTGACATCTTTATGGGGTGACCGTGTCATCCTTAAACCCTCTGGGACTCGGAATAACTCGACGAGTCCTTCGACTAGCTCGCTAAAATCCTCCAGTTTCCTCCAGTGTTTTTTTTTTGGACTGGTTGGTTAACCGAGTGTGTGAAGAAATAAAACCTCAATTGTAGGTTCGGGTTGTTTAAAAAGTAAAGTTTTTGAACGCCTAACAAACTTACAGTATGTAGTGTAGTTGTATACATAACACATATACAGACCAGCAGTAAGAGGATTTGACAGCTGAATGGTTTTAAGTTAAAGTGAAGTTACTGGGAATCACAGGACTGAATAAAATGCCCATTATGTACCAACCTTAGTTGTTATGTAACTGTCTCCTGTTATATCTGGCAGACTGAAGCTGTTTGCATTACTTTACAGCCCACATGTTATATTTCATTAGTATTTTGGGGTGTATTGTGGTGCTGAAAGAGAGGATAGCTTGTTATATCATAAACACAAGTAGCTGTCAGGGTCTTCTCAGGACACTTGGTCATGGACAAAGGGGATTTGGAGAATTAGTGACCCACAAATCCTCTGTGGCTGTCGTGTTACAGGCTAATATATACGCTTAGTGTATCAAATGTCAAGGGTTTTTGTGAACCAAGAGCAAATTCTAGCTTGATTGAATAATTTACGCACGTTAAAGGTGAACAATTTTTAAGTATATAGTGTATATATAGTGTGTTTACTGTATATACACTATTTGTGTCAACCATGTATGTATATTGTAAATATTATATATGTTGGTGTCAAATCATACAGGCTTGTTTTACAGCTCTCCCCCATTGTTTAGACAAAAGGCAGGCAATATTTGTCCCAGACGTTTGTTAGGCCACGTAATGTTTGGCAGCTCAAACAGAACGATATTTACCTTGTTTAAATCCACCAAGTATGGCTAACTAATGCTCACCTCTTTATATTTAAACTGGTGTGGGAGAAAGTAACCTAGAATGTACACAAGCTCAGTTATACTAACATAACTAGTCATTCAAACGCTTTCTGTCAATACCGGTGTGTGTTTGTAAGGCAGAGCGATTACTCAGAGCAGAGGAGACTGTTTAGACTGAAGAATAGTTGGGAATCAGGTGGAGAAATCTCTGGAAATCGCCTGGTGACTCATATAGTGTTAACAGATAGAGGTGATATCACCAGGGGCATTTGAACCTGGAGGTACATGCTTTAGCATGCATGTGTTCGATCCATCTCCTACCATCTGTGAAGATGAGGGTGGAAATTTCACTTGGGAATAGCAGATTTTGTTATAGATAGTACTGTCAGCTACAAACTCTTGGTCTTAAGATGGGAAGGGATTTACACGAGAGAAGTTCATTTTACAGATGTTTCCATATTTATAGATCAGAGATTATGGCAGGTCAGATGGAATGGTTTCATCGTTTCACACACCAGTTTCCCACAGGGCTCTGAACTTGGTCCGCCTTGCGTCCACATTTACAGTAGATCAGTCAGCACCGGTATCTAGTTGCACGGCATCTCACATCTCTTCCTTCCTTTTATGTCCATCTCTGAAATCTGACATTGGATTATCTTCTTACATCACACTCAGCTTTTAGGAGGCTAAACTTCACCACTTCAGGAAGTCACACAGGTGTTGGAAAATCCTGTCTTACTAGTTACAGTCTTGTCCCACAACAGTCAAAGACTGTCCTGTTATAGGGCCCACACTAACCCAGTATAATCACCCCTCTAATTTGCATAACTAACCAACCTGTTCTCTCACCAACATGTAATTAAATCATATTTGCTTAGTAACTTAGCCAAAACGTTACACTTGTACGTCGCATTGGTACGTTACTGTATTCATAACTGTGGTTCCAATTTTATATTTTGCTAACCTTGAAGCATGGACTATTTTGTTTGCTTTGATAATTGCCATGTACATATACTTTTCTTTGAGACTCTCAAATATATTGGACTTTCTCTGAACTTTTAACACAGCTGAGGGTGCATTAACTCATCAAAGCATGTAACATTGTTACTCAGAGATGAAGAATGTGAGGATCTGTGTAGGCTGTGGGTAGATGTTTGATTTGTGGTTGATTGTAAAAGGTTGATTTGGGGTTTAGAAGCATGCAGTGGTATTTGGCATACAGCCTGAGAACAGATGAACAGGTGTTTATGTCTTGATTTACTGTCTGGTCCTCTGGATGAGATGTTGTCTTCTGGATGAGATGGTTGTCTTCTGGATGAGATGGTTGTCTTCTGGATGAGATGGTTGTCTTCTGGATGAGATGGTTGTCTTCAGGATGAGATGGTTGTCTTCAGGATGTGATGGTTGTCTTCTGGATGTGATGGTTGTCTTCTGGATGTGATGGTTGTCTTCAGAATGAGATGGTTGTCTTCAGAATGAGATGGTTGTCTTCAGGATGTGATGGTTGTCTTCAGGATGTGATGGTTGTCTTCTGAATAAGATGGTTTCTTCTGGGTGAGATGGTTTCTACAGGGTGTTTCTTCTGGTTGTCTTTACTTTAGTGGCCCGCTGGGAGATGGGTGAAAGGCTGCATGTGTTCAGCAGAACAAGAGCAGGAAACCGTCACCTCCTCAAAAGCTGCTCTGGGTTTTGAGGTCAAGTTACTTCCTGCTCCTCCCGCTTCTTCAAGTGAACCTATATATGTTCTGAAAGTATGTAACATAAATAAGACCAAACCCATTCTAGGACATGAAAGTGTCTTTTAAAATGAGTTATTTGAGGTTGTCTTATATTTGTCAAATGCAAAGAAGGCCATTTGATTGTCCCACGGTTGTGTGATGTTTGAACACTCAGCACCACAAAATAGTTTTCAAATAATGAAAAAAATGTGTTTTATTAGTGATACTTATTACCACAGGAAATTATTCTGTTACATTTAACAGTATTAAGTCAGGTGAGATTTAACATTATCAAACTATTTCATTCTGAAAAAATGATTAAACTTGCTTGAATTAAGGTCAGGAGCCGTAATAAGGGCTGGAGGACTTTAGTGTCAGAGTTCAGATATTTTCTGATATTTATATTACATATATTTTTTTCAGATATTTATCTGGCTGTTGTAACTTCCTGCTTGGAGAGGAAGTTCTTAGGTTACTGGTCTTCCCACAGTCCCTCCTTAAATCTCTCCGGTTCCTGTTTGCTTTTTAAACCAACTTTATTGAACGGCTGACCTCTGGTTGCAATCTGGCCACGGTTTTTGTACCACTGTTGGTTTTAAAAGGGGAGGGAGAAGAGCAGGTGTTTTTGGCATTGACTGAGGGGTGAACGGGTTCTGCTGTGTGACTCTCGGGTCACTCTGGACTCTGGTCTGTTTGACTGAAGGTCTTGAGCAGAGCTGTGGCAGTCACTGAGAGACTCCATGACTTTGTCTCTGGGGACTGAACCAAACAATGGATTGGTCTGGCTTATTTTAGTCAGGCTCACAAACAGCTCTTTGTGTTTTATCTGAGGGTGAATTTAGTGTGGATCCCAAAGACTTGTGGGTTTCTGTTTTGGTATATAAAGAGTAAATGAGTAAATAAAAAAAAAGTTTTTCAAAACGTTCTGATAAGAATAAGATTTTTACAACATTAGTTGTGAGAAAGCCTTGCCTACTTTGCTGAATTTTGAATTTTAAAGTGCATATCAAAAAGCCAAATGGTGAAATTGTGTAAATAATTTCTTATTTTGTGCCTAAAAGTACATTTTAATCTATGTACAATATTGGTCACCTCTCTTTTCGTCTGTTCTTAAATAAAACCACTCATCACTAATTTTAGGTGCCGTTGGGCTAAAGCTAAACTCGCAGACATGTTATGTAAAGGTTTTTAAGCAGCGTGGTCATTTCTGAGGTAATATTGTTGTTCTGTCTGCCAGATAAGGCAAAGATTGTCTGTTTGTTCCTAGCACAGAAAACTGGCTTTAAGACAGCTGGTACTCAGCTGAATGAGGAGGTGACATTGGAATGAGGTAAACATTACACTGGAAAAGTCTTCATGCTCCGCCTCGCTGTCGATCCTCCCGTCTTGCCAGATACTTCCTCTGAATTCTCACAATCCGATTCGAGATAATCTTGATTCCGGGCAAAGGTGCAGTCATGTGATAAAACAAGCATTAGCAACGCAGTTCATTGTACAAGGACCACAATAGCATGAGAATGATTCATGTATTCACTGAAGGTTTCTCTTCACACAGTCGCTGACCTATATGAAAATCAGCCTGATTCACTTGGGATTAAATGAGGCTGTATTTGAATATCCTGACTTCTGTTAAAATAATGGATTGCGTGACGCACAGCTATTGTACCTCAAGCGGTTAACATTTACATCTCTCTTACTGGCAGTTTTTCTAAAGGGTTTTCAGTGTGGAAAGATCCTTTGTGCAACCAGATTATTTATGATATCTGCTAGCGGGGGGAAACCGAGCCACGCTAACCTCTCAAACGGTTGGCACGGTGCGTGACTTTCAAGGAAAGTTTGGGCCATCACTCTTCAGGGATCAGGGAAGTTTATTTTAAGTTTTTAAATAATAGTGCAAAATAGTTGGTCTTTTTTCTTTAACTCTAATTGTGTGATAGCAAATCAGTGAATTGATCCTAAATGGTTCTCAATACAAATGTATTTATCAGTTGCTTGACTGTTAATAATAATTATAATAATGTGATTCCTGCATCAGCATTAAAGCTACAGTTGTTAACTTTACCTCTTTGTCGTCATATCTGTTTGAATCATGAAA
>JBAJNP010007997.1:0-21211 GCA_036877545.1 Yasuhikotakia modesta | reverse complement strand
AGATATTTTAATATCTCAAAGTTTTCCTCTAAAAACTTTACCTGACAGGAAAAGATTCCTGCTGGTTACTGGTTAACAGTAACTCTCAGCAGAGCGTTAGTCAATAACAGTTTATCCACTGGTCTGTGTCAGACACAAGTCATGTCTTGTGTTAGACAAGTACCAACTTGCCAAAATGACCTAATACAAAAAATAAATCATTGGTCAAATTGAAAATTGTGGACAAAACAGTAACTGGTGGTGAATTAAAAACAAATAATGTCTGACTGAACGCATTTATCATCCTCACACATCAAAATAGATTTTATCCACCGACTGTTTGTGGTCAAACGCACCCATTTACTAATATTTAATGAAGGAACATCAGAAACCATCACAACATAGAAAATATCATCTTTATTTAACATGCATACCGAAAATAT
The DNA here is from genome assembly GCA_036877545.1 of Yasuhikotakia modesta. Lineage (NCBI taxonomy): Eukaryota > Metazoa > Chordata > Actinopteri > Cypriniformes > Botiidae > Yasuhikotakia > Yasuhikotakia modesta. Next base: position 20,789 of record JBAJNP010007997.1, on the reverse strand, counting down.
CTTTTAAACCATCAGAGATTGATGTGTAATAAAGAAATTTTCGGTATCCCTCTTACATAAGGATGATATTTTCTATATTGTGATGGTTTCTGAATGTTCCTTCATTATTTCAAACATTTCATCCACTTATTCCAAAACTATTCCTGTGTTTTATTCCAAGATTGATCATTTTTAAGTGCTCTGTGTTCTGCTAACTGTTCAATAGCTGAAATATTTCAAATACAAATAGTGTGATGGGTGCAAGTCTTTGTGTGGATTTGTGGATTTCATCCATTTTCCATTTTCATCCATTTCATTTTAACCTGGCATTTTAACCCGTTTTTGTGGGTATTATGGTATATGGCAACTCATGTTATTCAAACTTTATCAGGAGTCATTTCTAACTCAACACAACTGCGACCGGTCCAGCTCAGGGCCGGTTCCCGGTGTTGGAGACACTATTACCCTCCCGTTTACCACCGGTGATGTACACGATTATCCCGGTGTGAATAAAAGATGAAGTCCGGGACTTCTGGGTCAAACACAAGTGACACTATTGTACAACCCAAGACTGCATTAACCCTAAAGTTAAATCATTGCTTGTAAATGACAACTGAAGTCTTGCCGTGGTTAAATTTAGCTGCACATATATTTAGGTGATTCTGCGGGTGTAACTCGAGGTGTGATCGGTACCGGACCGTCAGCACCTCGCCGTGGCTTTGGGCCGGTCCTCTCCGGTTTCTAATGACGCGCATGCATTATTAAACGCGCGCTCCCGGGCAGCCCGGTACCGTCCAACTCAAAGCATCACCGTTCATACCGTCTTATTTACTGTAGGACCATAAGCCACGTTCATCCATTATCAAAACCAGCCACGTCTTTCTACAGTAGAAGTAAAGTAACTGTTTCTGGTTAAGCAATTGGTTATATTTATAACTTGATTCCCATTTATATAATAAAATATTATGGAAAATAAATATTATGGAAAAATAATAGGTGATGCAAAACAATGGTTAACTTGGTTTACCCTGGTTTAACTGTAGTAACCACGTTTTCTTTTGTAAACTGTAGTAAAGTTTGATAAAAAGTTTGATTTTTGTATGTGATAAAATGTGTTTTACTACAGGAATTCATTTAAAGGTTAAGTTTATGTGCAGTTATTGTTATTGTTTTACAAACAGTGTTGCACATGCGTGCACTATGTTCAATGCAGCCCATGGCACAAATACATTGTGTCAGTATGTCATCTGACACAACAACTGTAGCCATGGGACCAAAGCATTAATAACTATACAGCAAATCATTGACTGCGCACTACTGAGAAGCCTTGAGACGCAATAAGACACACTGTGTCTCTGTAGCGTGAAATCCTGCCTGTTCTCAGCATGACGTGTCAATATGTGCAAAAGCACAAAAGATACCGCGGATACACTTACATTTAATGGGATAATGACAAGATAACGTTACAACACGACTGGATTTTCCTTTACAATATAAAAGAGGTTTAAACGTCTTTATCCCACTATGGATTCGGGAAAACATGAATTCCTGCAAACATGCGTGGCTTGGAAACGAGTCACATTTATGGGAAAAATGCATGTGAAAAATAATAAATCAAATGAATACAGCAAACAGACACGCTGCTCACCTGGAACAAATGTGATTGATTTAATATCTGATGACTGTTTTTCAGTCATTAACACCAAAGACTGTTTGACAAATGTTCTGCTATCAGTCACAAAATGTGAAATGTGTCACTGAATTGAACCTTTAAAGAGGAACAACTATCAGATGGACACGTGTGTAAAATAGCAAAACAGCGCCATCTGCTGGCTGTACAATTCAGTGACAATTGCGTCTTAAGATGTACTTGGGAATTAACGTTGTTACACTGTTTTAAAACAAACAAACTTGTGTATTTCAGATATAATGTTAATAAAATACATTGCCTATCATCATACATTCACGATAAATGGGCGACAATTCAGTATAATAAGTATGTTTTGCTGTATTATGGAGATTAAAAATAAAAAACATTAACAACAATACATGACAGGTTAAATATGTACATTTAACCATCAATTGTTCTGTTCCAATACCTGCCACTCACATAACAAAACATATTGAGGTATGATGTTTCTACAGTGAGGATATAAGTGTAAAACACACACTGATATAATATATACATACATACAGTACATATGCACACATACATTCAACCCCATACACACTTTGTATGAAAGTAAAAAAAAAACTCCTATTACAAGCCCTTAATGCAAAAGAAACGCAAGAAAAAAAAAGAAACAGGCAGACAATACAGAAACATAAAAATGAGAGAAAGCTGCAAATGTTGGAATGAGTTTAAAGGTCACGTTGGTGGCACAGAAACTGGCGCTTTTATGGCGTTTAAAGAACGGAGCGAGGCGGACCCGCTGTTTCCGAGCACACCTCTCCTGGTGAGGGTTTGAAGCGCACTCTTCATTCAAGCCAAATAAACTCAATAAAAGCCAGTGGAGTTAAACCAGCAATAAAGATGGAGAAGTGAAAATCGGCACGCAGACACCATCACCAAATAAAGGAAACAAAAATAAAAATCCCAGTTACCATTTGAAAGGTGGAGAATCTATTACTGCATCAGTCAATGTGTCCGAGGTTCGAGTTCGAGCTGTGTGTGATATACACGACTAGTCAGTCTTCAAGCGAGTTTTGCGCTTTGTTATTCTGTCGTTATTATAATCTTACATAGTCAGATATCAGAGAAAGCACCATTTTAAATAAGAAATTATATCTCTGTGTTCACACACACACACATATATATATAAATAGATTTATATGAACTAATAACGACTATTGTTCAGTCTACTACACTGTTCATTATGTAAATCAGTAATGCCTCTTTTACATTGAGGTGTTTTTGTTAAAAAAAGATTATTTTCAATGAGCGAATGAGGCCAAATTAAATGCAAATAAAATCAAGTCAAATTAGCTAAAGACATTCATCATATATTGTGTATGTCATGTGTTGTGCTACATGTGATGGAACATGTTGCAGTGAGTGTATAAGCTGTTAAAAGCTGCTAGTATCTCAGCAGAAAAGCACATTTCCTTAGGAAACAAGCATAATTCTCAGCTTCACGGATACCAGACAACCTAACAGTCTCCACGCTTGAGCTAGCAACACAATACAGCTCTTTCTACAAATAATTTGCCCCGTTACACAGCTACAAGTCTAGGCACTGTAGGTCCTGGGCTCAGTGGGTCCTGTTGTGCAGCTGCATTTTTGAGCTCAGTGAGTCCCATGGTGCAGCTGTGTCTCTTGGCTTAGTAGGTCCTATGGCGCAGCTTCACCACTGGGCACAGTGGGCCCTGTGGCGCAGCCTCTGGGCTCATTGGTCCCAGTGTTGCAGCTGGTTTTGTTGATGGAGCAGCATCCACAGAAAAAGAAGGCGTGTTTGGTCAGAAAAATTTGGTTTCCTGGTGTTAGCTGTGTCTCATTGGTGACTGGTGAAAAGTATGCTGAAATAACTTAGACCTCAGCAGCCTTCAGGCCGATTTTCTCCTCATCCTGTCAGTCCGAATTGGGCTTTTTCAGTGAGAAGGCGTATATTTTAAAATGGTCGCTCAACTGATTTACCTGAAAGAAAGATAACAGTAAGTGATTACAGAACATAATGATATACGTTTCTGTATAATTAAGTGTAAACAATGTATTTTACAATAAAAAAATTACAAAATGAAAGTAATAAACAAAAAACATAATTTAGTAAAAAAAAAAGGCAAGTACTAAACTAATAAGCAGACAATATTATTGCCATTAATATTTGTTGCATTAACTTCTACTGCATTGACACAAAACCACACAGACATTTCTCAAAATATCTTCTTTTGTGTTCCACCAAAGATATAGAAATGGAATAACATAAGGAGTTCATTTATGGGTGAATAATGCCTTTAATGTATATTATTATACATAATTATAATGTGTATTATTATAATACATAAACAACAGCAATACAAAAGTCCAGTGTGTGGACAGACTCACCACTGAAACCCCATAGTGTATGTGAACGAGGAGAACCACAGTGGTCCATATAAACAGCACGACAGTTTCCATCTGCGGCACAACCCCAGAGATCACCAGCAACACCACAGCTGCCATCGGCAACAGCAGCAAAGTCAACGGCTTGCATCGAGTATTGCTCATCTGACATACAATGAGCTTACACTGAGAGAAAGAGAGAGAGAGAGTCAGGACAGACATCAGCCAAGATGTTTCAACAGGGACTGAAAGACGACCATTGTCAGAGCTGCCCAAGTTGTTTATCTCCATCAGAGAGGCAGAGGACTGAGGGAACTCACAGTGACGTTGGAGAAAGCTGTTCCCACCATCAGATAAAAGACTCTGGGCTGCTGCTGGACTATGTCTGAGGGAGAGAGATGGATCCACAGTGTTGACAGGACGAACAAGAGAACCGGAGAGAAAAAGGGCAACATGGCTTCGTATACCGAGCTCTGCTTCAGGGTGTTATTACGGTACGCCCTGAAAAACAACAGAGAGACAAAGTGAGAACAAATGTTCCTGTTTGCAAAACCACTCGCTGTTTAACAGAACAACAAAAATTCGCTATTATCTAGAAAGCTCCAGAAAATGAAACTTACTTGAAGACATTGTAGAGGCTCATTGGCAAAGTTACAACAAACAAACAAGCTGCAACAGAACAGTACAAAAATCAGATTATCCTTTTAATTCACGGCTATAAGCCAATCACAATGCAGCATGTGATGCTTTGTAACTAAACATCCAAAGAAAGTGCAGCGTTTGCTCACCAACAATCATGACAGTGAATAAATCTCTGTAATGCAGGTTCCAAATCACAGGTTTGTACCAAGTCTCCACGCCAACCACTGCTGTGATAATGTACACGACAGAGATAGTCTGGGAAAAACAAACAGAACAATTATAAACAGAACCCAGTCTTGGGTTTTAAAGACATTTATTAGCATAGATCTACTTTTACTTTCTGAAACAGATCTACATAGACAGTTAGTTTAATATTTTAATGTTTAATTAATTATTAAGTCCGTGTCAGGAATTACCACTTGGCTAATATCGTAGCCCCACGGCAGGAACAGAATTCCGGTGTTGTATTTTTCCCAGTGGGACAGTATGAAGGAAAACAGGACAACCCATAAGAGATAATACAGCGTTACCACGCTGACACCGGATTCCCCCCGTCCGAAAACAGAGTAAACCGTGGCAACGAAAAACACGCAGGCCCAGCTGTCCAGACCGTGGTCAAAGAGTTCACCCAGCGGCGTGCTGGAATTTGTTCTGCGGGCCTGTTTTCCATCCACACCATCTGCATGAAGCGGCACAAACCGTCAACATATGCATGGATGCACAGATACAATCATGTAATATTCACAGCACTACAGCATAATCATTAAAGCTGCAACTTCTGTAGGTTAAAAATGAAAATAAATCTGTTATTGAGCAAGTAACCAACAGATCAATGGCCAACACAACAATAAGTTGCAACAAAACATAAAATTTCTATTTATAATTTATAATTTTTGTTGTCTGGTCTAATTTCCCAGGGATTTTTTATTACAGTTAGGCTTCATTTGACTTCAACATATGTAAAGACAAATATGTGAAGTAAGCTGCACTTTTATATAATAAACAGAGATGGCGCCAGAGAGACAAAACTTGATATCAGACAGTTAGCGACATGAACATTACTGTTAAGTTTTTAAAGTTTTATTATATAAGACAGGAGTAAAAAGATGGCAGGACCAGGGGTCAATAAGGTCAAACTGAAGTGCTTATTGGCACAACACAATATTGATAGTTATAAATACAGACACTTACCTAAAGTATAGGCCAGAAAGTTGAACAAACCAGCAGCAATCCATACCCAGCTTGGCACGTGTGTATAGCCTTTCCCTATATAACCAAAACAGGACAATAAATAAACTTCATTCTATAATGCAATAAACTCCATTATATAATTCAATAAACTCCATTATATAATGCAATAAACTTAATTCTTTAATGCAATAAATAAACTCCATTACATAATGCAATGTCAGCTACATACTGACATCACAAACCTATAAACAATTAACTTTCAGTATAAGTTACTACAGCTTGTATGTACATGTAGTTTATATACATGTTTATATAAGCTCTGTGTATATGTGAGAGCTGGGACTGTGGGTGTGACTGTTATAATGCTAGATGATGAGTAAATGAATGATGAGATGGAATGAAGACATTGACCTTTGTCATAAAAACACAAGACAGTCATAAGATAATATGTGTGTGTGTGTGTGTGTATGTGTGTGTGTGTGTGTGTGAGAGAGAGAGAGAGAGAGAGAGGGAACTTTGTAATGATTGCACTAACCAATTAGTCACTGTGTAAAAGAACTTGAGACAGACGCATAAAGTATTATCATATTTAAGTTAACTATTTCTGAGAAATGCACATTTGCACATTTACATGTAGGCATTTAGCTGTGTAAGTCTGAGATTAAAAAGTGGATCAGACCAGTCCTCACAACACCATAACGCTCTCGCAGCCAGTCAGAAATAAGGGGTGTTTCCGCCAGCTGTGTTACATGGAGTGTCCGTTATTTTGAGGGCGGAGCAATAAAGGAAGGACGTGTTGGGTGGTTTCGATATCACACATGAAGAAAACATGTTTTCTCAGAAATCGCTTTAACACTCACCAGCTACTCTTGATTATTACAAGCCACACAAACACCAGAATCCTAGAACTCACCTGAGGCGTAGAAGTCAAAGTCAAAGAAGGACAGCAGGGTGAAAGTGAGTACCAGAAACATGAACCCTGTAAACGTGATGAGGTTTGGGGCGAGCCATGTGGGTAAGACCTGAGAGAGAGAGAGAGAGGAATGAGCAAACTGCAAACTCTCCGATCTCTCCTGCCGTAATCAGATCCAGACGCAACATTCATTAATGTTGCATATATGCAATTCAATAATGTTATTTTCTGCAGGACAAGCACCATAATGCGTTCATGCCTTTACATGTGTTAAAAACTGACAGACCAGAAAACGATCATTATAAACATCACACAACATTAACACTCCAAATTATGCATAATTGTTTCACCTAAAAAAAACGCAAATGAAGCCTTAAATCTTTACCTGCTATTTCTATACGTCTAAATCTTACTTTCTAAGCAAGTGGGTTTTGACGCTTAATTTTTCTTTATTTTGACAGCAGTAGGCGTGAAACTAACATCAGTGACAACAAGCATCACACAGAAACGCTCGTGCTTTCTGGTTAAGTGTAACTGTAGATAAAGGTCTCACCTTCACCACTGAGTTCCAGAACGGGTGCATGACATAGATGGAGAGGGGGTTGGAGTCCACCGCACTGTACTGTAAAGTCAAAACACCACACAGTCACACCATACTGACAGTGCACTCGCAACATGTCAACGTCCAATGCATTGAAGTGCTAAACTATGTGTTCCTGCTGTGTAAACGGATATAACACATTTTGCATTAATGTTATTGCATGGTTATCACAACATTTATTTATTCAGCCTTCCTGTTAGCTCAACTGGTAGAGCATTGCGTTAACACCGCAAAAGGTTGTGGGTTCGATCCCAGGGGAAGGCAAGTCCTGATAAAAATGTGTACCTTGAATTCACTGCAAGTCGCTTTGGATAAAAGCGTCTGTCAAATGAATAAATGTAATATAAATGTATTCTGTACGTTTTTAAAACATTCCACTAACAACAAAAGAATAGTGACAGTTCATGTTTCTGCAAGAATTCTTTGAGAACGTTCCCTGTTGGCTGAGTCCACACCTACAGCCAGTGTCTGTGCGAATTCAGATATCCTGAGTGTAACGCTCTTAGATTAATGGAAAAAACAGTTGTTTCAGATCCCTCAGTGCTCATTACGGCTTATGGACAGTGTAACCCTTTAAAACATCTGGATTTGAGTCAGTTCTGAACCGTTTTTCAGCATTCGACTGAAGAAAATTCTTTGCTTGTTTGAGTGCAGCAATGGTGTGTTAGCAGGGCTAAATACAATCAGTGCCCTTATGTCCACTCAGATAAATGCATTAAAGATTACAGTAAGATATAGTAGGATAATACCACTATATAAGCTTTATGAACCACATACAGTGTCATTTCTCCCTATATAGAACGGATACAGAGACGTATAGAAGGCAGTAGAAGCAAGTGGGACATGCCTGCAAGCTTGCATCTTGTAAAATTTGCTTAATAAGTGGAAAGGATATATTTAGAGCCATGCTATAGCTGAAGTCTACGTCATAAAAATCACCCAATAAGAATTCAAAAACATTGCGCAATGGAGGGGCCGATGTGCAGTATGCCTTACAAGTATGTGCAGACTAGCCGTGTACAAATAGCACACAAACCTACAACACTGGTAAACAAATAAAAATAAACACCACCAGGACATGCCAACATTGCTCTCATGCCCTGAACCCAAAACAGTCAATAAAGTCTCACGTCTTTATTTATTTTACGTGTTCATCTGAAACTAAACATGCAATCCTGTGACACACACGTTTTTAACAGCCCATCAATTTTGCTGACACAACCTACTACACAAATACACAACATAACCACTAAACCATGTTACTGGAATGAAAATCACAAGTCACACATATTCAAAAGGTTAAGAACCTCTTAACAGTTTCTTAAACACAAGTAGCACAGTATTAGTTTCAACATGTCGTGCATATAATAGATCTGGGTTACAAATACACGATTGCAGAGAATGAATGTGTGACTCAGATTCATGCCCCAGCCGATCAGATCCGTGTCTGAGCCGGAATTATGCGCCCATCCCTTCACAAATCAACGGATGTACAAACTAACCACATAAAAACACATGCAAATGCACTACAACTGAAGCTAAACACCGAAACGTGTGTTTAAACTCAGCTTTGAATAACCTTCATCTTTCATCCCAGCGCGATCTGTCAGTACTCAACACCCAAAGCGCTTAACACTGTAATGCATTGAACAATATTCTTAAAACTTGCATTGCATAAGCATTAAAGCCGTTTACAACGTTAATACACGGTCAACAAAAGTTTAAACGTGAGTTTAACTCATGACAATGAACTGCCCTTCCCGCGAGCGGCACGCGCCGGCGGATCCCATGCTGTCACGGTACCGTTAACAGCATGGCACGGCTAGCCGACAAGCTAAAGTCAGGGGTATTAAAAACAAACAGCGACAGATAAAGCGGCATCACCTTGTATTTATCAAAGCCCGAGAGCTGCTCTTGGGTGACATAGTTGCCGAGACCCATGACGACCGTAACGAGGCTCTGAGACGGACCGAAATTTGCCACCGGTGTCGCCTCGGATCATCCGCAGTGCTGCTGTGCGTGCTGACGTCACAGTGGCGTGAGGGACGGAGCCACGCCCACAATACAACGCGTTGCTTCATAATAAAAGACTTTCTACAAATGATGTATAAATGAAATACGTTTCAGACATTAAAGTTGCAGGACGACATCAGACCCAGCACACTACACATAAAAATATCTAGCATTTTTGTCCCTGAAAAAAGCACGATAAAGTAACAGATCAAACACAACAAATAATCTCTATATTATAAATTTGAGATAGAGTTGTATATGACATACTATATGTATGTGTATTATTTATTAAGGTCCAAAGACAGTTTTTTAATATGGTCTATAATAGTCTATAACAAACGCATGTTTTATATTATTATGTTCATCAGTAACCATGTGGTATTCATTGTTATGGTACGATGCAACCGAAAGAAGTCAGGACAAATCTTTGACTTTAAAAGTGGAGGGGAGAATCACAGGATTCAAAGCTGTTTAATTGTATGACTTTTATCTGTTTTTGTGGTTAAAGTATTCAAAATGTACACTGCACAGAGAGATCATCTGTTTAAGGTGCTTGGCCCTTAAACACAGATCATGTAACAAAGACAACTATGAGAAAGAGGTTACATTTGTAAGGCATCTAATAAAACAACATTTCTACACACAATGTAGCTTTGTAGACGAGGCTTGTTGGTTCTTAGGACAAAATGTTTAATGTTTTTTAAGTTGCTTGGGATACAGGGGTCTGCTAAATGAATAAATGTAAAACTTTACATTAAAAGATGCATATACTATGAAAGATAAATAGTTTTTTCTACAATAAATTTCTTAATCTAAAATAAATCTAAAAAAAACTATACACAAAGATAATGAATTTTAGGAATGCTATACAAAGAAACTTCCCAAAGTGATAATAATGGACTGAACTTAGAGTAAAGACAGTCTAAACATGCTAATACAAGAATAGCACCAATATTACTGTACAATTTGTTTCTATCATAACGTTACATTTATATTAACATCAATAACTAATGTTAGGGTCATTTTTTGGGGTCATATTTTCTGTGCTTATTCTGTGGAATGGATTTAAACATGGTCAAACATGTTAAACAGAGTAATACAGAGCATTTATCTGGATATATAATCAACAATTAAAGATTGAACTGGGGCAGTTGTGGCCTACTGGTTAGAGAGTGAGACTTGTAACCAGATGGTTGCAGGTTTGGACCAGAAAATCTGCCAAGCTGTCTGTGGTGTTTTTGAAGGTGCAGAGATCCAAAAGCATCTTGTGTCAGCTGTCTAATGATGTCACATCACAATGACTCCGCCTCCGATTAAGAATGAGGATCCCTTTTTCCAGCAGCTGTGGGGTTTTCATGTGGGCGGGGTTTGTTCCGGGGGGTTTTGTGTTGGTGTCGGGCAAAGCAGGAAGTCAGAGATCGTGAGCTGCAGTCACATGACCCATCCTGGCAAAGAGATAATAAATATTGGAAAGATACAATAAGCATTTCAGCAGTTGCTTAAGGGACATTTGGACAAAACACATCAGTACAAACACATTTCAGATTAATTCAGTATTGATTTATATTAAGTTTCTGAGTAGGTTAAATTTGTACCTCTAGGCTCTTGTTCTTATTGTTTGAACCCTTGTTGATCTGGTTCTGGCACACAGAATCTTCTTTTTGGCCTTGTTTCATAAACCTGCGGTTAACGATCTTGGTGATGCTGTCATTTCTGACCAATGGCACTGCTGGGATGCGAGATGGGGGGTGTTCAGATTTCTTTGAACCCACCAGACCGGTGTGATCCCTGCGTGCCGATGGCACTTTTTCCCCTTCAGGGTTGGTCTTCTCTCCCCGACCACACACGTTGCGCAGAAACTCCTGGACTAGACCGTACTTGTGCATCCCTACATTTTTCCGGCCTCCTGGTTTATCACTGGCTGGTACTGATGCTGAGCTTGATCTGCAAGTTGTGGAGCGAGCCCAGGAAGAACCCTTGGTGCCATATTCCAGCCTGGATGAGGCACTTAGGGAAGAGGAAGAAGACAAAGAGGAAGTAATGAAAGAGGATGATTTGGAGGAAAATGGAGTGGAAGCAGAGTGTCTTCGTTGGATCTGTGGAGATGTAGTATGAGACTGAAGACCTGTTGGACCGGGCACCCTTTCCAAAGAGGTTGAGACCTGTTGGGTTCTTGCAGATACAAAAGACGTCACCCGGGGCGACCAGTGCTTTGAAGCGTAAAGACTCTGAGGACCATCTGTCTGTAGCCCAATGGTGGACACCTGTGGCTGGGACAGAGTTTGAGTTCCGGTACTGACAACGCTCACCGTGAAACTCCCAGAATCCCTTGCACTTTTTCTTTCCACCATGCTCAACTGGGAAGTTTGCAGCACACTGGCAGTAATTTCCTTCATGTCATCACTCAGGTTGGCCGAGACGTCTGAGCTGTTGAAAGCAAAGCGAGACGAGGAGCCAATATTAGATGTCTGAGGAGTGATGATCGAATCTCTCTCCTCCAAACTTTGGCAGTCGAATGACAGGCTGCCCAGCCAGGTTTCGTATGTGGTGACCGAGTCTCTGTGTACAAGACCACAGGAAACGTTCTTGGAATGTGGTTCCTGTCTCTTCCCACACTCTTCCTCAGTTTCTGCCAGCACAGATCTCATATGGATCCTTTTGGCTGATGGAGGGCTGTAATATATACGAATGCCGGTCCTCTCTGGAGCAGTGTGGCTTTTCCAAGTTGAATTCTCAGCTAGATTTACACCAGGAAAACTGGAAGGCCTTACAGGACAGTCCCAGGTCTTGCAAGGAACTTCCTGGTCCTGAAGAGCAGCATCTCGGCTGATGTACCTCCAGTTCTTATTGGGTTTTGGCTGGTCAGTTTTGGTGACCGTCCTGTTGGGAAAGAAACTTTAAATAACTTTTACTAAGTAACTTAATTAGAATTTTAAAACGATTCTGTCAAACGATAAGAGTTACATGCAAAAAAAAAATCATTACTGACCTTAGCGCGTTTCCATGTTTCATTGCTGTGCATCTGGAGGACTGAAAGCAACAAAAAAAAGAGTTTGATTTGTGTTCTTGTATTATGTGTGTTTTAAAATAAATAAAATTGTGATCTTAACATGAAGGGGTTGGAGCCTTGCAAGTTATTTAAACATTTAAATCAAATCAAAAGACAGAAAGAAATATTTATGATTGTGAACGCAAATAAATAACTTATACAGCAGTGTAACCTGTCAAAAGACTCTCAGACAGGCAAATCTTTCCCATGTGACACTGAAACTAGCTTTAAAAATACACAGCAATCAGATGAAGAGCTTGTGATGTAGAAAAGTGTGTCAGTAAGGCGGTTAGGGATTACGGGAAAATAAATGGCAAGAAAACTCCAGATAAAGAAATAAATGGTGTGAAACTATCTGCTCTTAAATGAGGTTTAACTCAAAGAACTTTCACCTCTAATCTCTGCATCAAGGAAAACAAACACGACTTTTTGTTTGAAGTGAAAAACGAAAGTGCTGTCAACCAACATAAAAGCTCATTTTCTAAAAACAGATAACAGCTTCTCTGAAGATAAAATCAATTAGATACATTTATTCTGATAATTGACTCCTTATTCCACTCTCTTTCTCTCTCTCTCTCTCTCTCTCTCTCTCCATAATTATTATAACTGTAAAATATAGTTATTCTGGGGTGTGTTATCAGTTTATATTCTGTATGTCACTGTAATTTTCCTGGTCTTCAACCATTTACAATGTTGTCCCCTGTTTACTGTAAAAGTAAATGACTTATTTAAACTGATTCCCGATAAGACTGTGTTTCTCTCTGTGGTGTGTGTGTGGTTTGGCTAAACCCTGTTTTAGAGTCATGATTAAAGCTTATGTCTGCTCTCAGCCTTTGCTCCCACAGTCCCAAAAGAGGATTAGCCCAAATTCTCTTGCCATGCGCTATTTTACGACCCTTTCACACGAGCTCACGAGACCGTGTCAGTTTTCCCACCTCTTTGCTTCTCTTCTAGGCCATATGGGAGTATTATATAGTTTAATACATGTGTTCTAATCTTAATAATTAGCAGAATTGCAGTTTTAGAAACTGCATTAGTTAAAGGACAGATTTGGGATCTGTCTGTGATAATGATTTAATGGATCACAAAAACAAAACAAAAAATGGAAAAAACTAATTTATAGCCACGAAAACTGTACTAAGAAACTTGTAAAGCAATACAGTGTTTAAAATTAACAACTGCACTAGGTGCGATTTGCCTATTTTGCTTATGCCTAAACAATTTAGCCCTATTTCTGACATTAATTTATAACTTGAGAGACACTGACATTATAGATTAACAGCAAACGATCCAATAAAGTTAAAGCATAAATCTATTATAAATAGTATTTCAGTTTTCAGTATTTCAACATAAAAAGACATTGCAATGAATGTAACAGCGGATGAAAGTAACTGTATTTTACTCTCTGTACTGTGTGTTTGACTACAGTTGCTGCACTTACCTGCAGGTTCTCATTTAGCGCAGTCGCCCTAGAACCATCGCATTCCAGGCGCATGCGGTTCAGACGCTGCAAGAGTTCCTCACGCTCAGAACTCCACTTTCCCTCTCGGACCTTCAGCTGTTTGGTCAGATCCATGACAGCGGCGTACGACTCGGCTAACAGGTGCTGCAGCTTCTCAACGTGGTCCTTCTGCAAAGCCACGTTCAGGTCTGAGGAACCTTCAGCTTCTGCCCTTACACCCTCAAGCTATGGAGAAGATTTATGTTTAGAATCAATAAAGAACCAACTGATTAAACGGTTCTCTGGTTCTCACCCTGCTTCTGAGGCTCTTCAGTTCTGCACACTCCACGTCCCAGACAGCTTTGGCATTTGGGAACTGATGGAGAACATGTTGGGTTCCTCTGTGCTGCTCATAAAGTTCTTCAAACAGACCCTGTATGGCAGCCCTGAGGTCTGACAGCAGGGAACTGCTCATCTGAGACACATTCATAACAATTATGAAGGTATACTGGATTTTCAATCTGGAAAACTATACATGTATTCAAATATACACCACACCACTTGACCAACATGATCAATTTATAGATACAAAGATGCGTTAACACTTAGCAGAGCACTGTTATATAAAACTATAGTTTTCTGAAGGCCAAAAGTAATCCTTACACATTCACAGAATGTAGAACAAAGTTATTTTCTCCTACTTTTCTCATACCTGACTGTTGCATTTTTCCTGAGGCTTGTTCTTGCATTGCTGCGATTCTGTGTCCATCAGAATATATGGACTGTTTGGACAGTACATCTGAAAACACAAGATACATTTCACATATTTCAGACACAATGTTCTCAGTAAACATAACTGTGTTAATCAATCACTAGTCATGACCACTAATCATAACATTATGAGTTGCTCATGACTTTGTAAACGTACCTCAAACATGATCTTAGCATCTCCTGTGGGTTTCTCTCCGTTCCTCCACTGATGGAGGAACCATCTGAGCTGCAGTGTAAGCAGGATCAGGCTCTCCTGTTCACAACCACCGCTGAGAGGAAATTTGGGATAAACAAGCTTATCTTCACCGCCTGGATGTTCCTGTCCTACCTGAATCTTTGTGTCCATCTCTTTCACTGCACAACTGAACGTCATCTTCTCTGGATCATCTGGATGGACATCTGACATGGAATTGGACAGCTTCTCAAACTTCTCAACAAGAGCACGCAGTTGGGCTTGTAGCACTTCCAGTCCATTGGTCAGGGGACTCAGCATGGGGTCCAGAAGAAGCCATTGATGTGTCTTGCACTGAGGATCTACATCTGTTGGGTAGGGGGCACCAGGAGGGGTCTTGTGGGTACATGTATCTGAGAGACCATTTTTACCTGGGGCTGTCAGGAATTGGATGGTTGATCTGACAAGCATGGCTTGGTCATGGATGGCATGAAGATCTTCTAGATCCTTCACACCAAGTGCACAGCCAGACTTCTGTTGAGCTTTCACTTCATCTCTGCTCTCATCAGACTCCTCCTGTTCCCCACCGACTGGTCCCTCTCTGAGCATGTGACTCGTGGAGAAGTTCTCCACATGTTCCTCTAAATCTGTCTGGTCCACCTGTACACCAGCATGTGTGACTTCAGCTTCAGTCTTCTCTTTAACCTCCAGATGTCCACCTAGCATCTCCATCTGCTCACCAGTGCAGGGAGACAATGCTAATCCTTCTCCTGCCACCTTCATCACCTCCTCTTCCTCCAGACCAGCTCCTCCTTTCTCACGCAGTTCACTCATTTCGGCCCGTAAACCTCGGTTCTCAACCTCTAGCTCCACAATCCGGCGACTCAGCAGCGTGGCTTCCTCCTCCACCAGCCGCAAGTGAACTTTGACCTCAGCTTCTCGGGTGTGGACAGAATTGACAGTGCCCGCCGCAGCCTTGGTTTCATCTACAGTGCCGTACAGCAGACGGTATTTGGCAAGCTCCTCTCTCATGGTCTCATTCTCCACGGCCATCTTGGATAGTTTCTTGCACATCAGCGCAGACTCTTCTTTAGCAAAGTGGAGTTGGCATTTCAAATCAGCACCATCATCCTGCAGAAGATAAGCAGATGTTTGGCATCAGAAATAAACTCAATGCAGATAACCGTCAGGGCTCTTCTGTCACCTCCTGCTCACCTGTGGAGAGACCTTCTTCTCAGCCCTGCTGGACGTTGATCTCAAACTTCTCCTTTTCAGAGAATTCTGCTGATGCACAAAGACATTTTGAGAGAATATATACAGCAGTTTCCGCTCTAGTATTTGGACAAATCTAAACACTTCAGTCACATGTCTGATTGTCACTGCAACATTTTTAAACCAGGTGGCAAAAACATGATTCTTAATTTTTACGTGATACAAATAGTTAAAAATGTTAAGTCAGTTCTTCTTAAGCTCTTGCAGCTTATATGGGCTAAATCATGTGTTTATTAATTTACTAGATTGCTACACATATTTTTGCAAACAGATTTTGGACTCCTAATGGACCAGTAACAAGTGTTGCATGTTGTCCTCATGTTTCAGGTGATGTCATGAGCACACAAGGTCTTTGTAATCTGCTTGTAGCTGATTTGCTCTGCTGGTGAGGATCAGGAACGGACAGCAGCTGTCTGAGCTGAGCTGTCGCCATCCACCTCTAAGCACCGAATCCTGGATTAAACTGCATACGTGCCGATATTAAAGACCTACAGGCTTTCATTGCCAATAAAGGCTGTTGGTATTAGCCTCCATTTTTCATTAGTATGAAGAAGTGAAAGTAAAGAGGTCAGATTCAAAGCTGGACTGCATTTTCCTCAGCGTCTATGAGTATTTTTAAACATAAATAGTAATTGCTCGTCATGCGACCCTCATTTAATCATGTGATATCCGGCTTGCTGCCAAGACTTGAAACTTCTAGTCAGACGTATTTATAGTTTGTTACTTTGACACTCTTGTCGTTCAATTGCCCCAAGATTATTCCCCCCTTTCTCACTGTATCCACAAGTGAATAATGACAGCTGTGGTTTGAATTCCAACCCTTAGGTCATTCGATGCCCTACCTCAGAAGTCAGCTGTCGCTTACGGCCAAAGGTCAAACTGTCACCCAAACTACAGCATGACATCAGTGTCTAGGCAACAAAACTACAAGCACTGCCGTAAAGTGACAAGTGACACAAACACTTGTACAATAAAAACGAAACAACACAACCACACACAAGCCAAACTATTTTTATATACTAATACTAATACTTTGAGGTATTAGCAATGAAGTGTTGGTTTAAGGTGGTAGATTCGCTACATGATTTAATGAAGCCGTTTGTTGAGGTAGTGAAAGATCGTTTTGTTGTACCTCTCTCGATCTGTCCATCTCACTTTGCAGGACTTGCTTCGCGACTTCCAAACTCTGCAGCCGTTCACGAAGTTCCTCGTTTTCCCATTCCAGCTGAGAATTCCTCTTCTGAACGGCTTCGAGTTCAGCATGCAGACGAAGGGATACGCTCTTTGCAACCTGGAAAAAAAAACAATATTTGTGTGTCTAAACTAGTACTGCAACAATGCGTTCACACTAATGGGTTAAATTTGGTAACTTGTGTGTCCATTTGACATTTTTATTCATTCCCTTCGGGTCCCTGAAAATGAAACACAAGAAACTTTATTTCTGGAAAAATGACAAGAACTTTATCTGGACCTTTTTGCACAGGGTGCGTTATGTTACCGTGTTTCTGCTGTTGCTAAGCGCTGTGGTTTGTGACATTGAGAATATGAGGTGGGAGGTGGTTAGTTGATGGTTGAGAATTTACAAGGCGGGTCAAGTCTCCTTCGAAGCCCCTCCTTTTCCATCACCACTGTGTCCTTGAGGAAGGCAGCCAATCACTAACAATGCCAACGGAAAACTCTCAAGGGAAAAGACTGTATATGATTTAGTGCATGACTGCACCCTTCACAGGAGCAGCACAGGATAGTGTTTATTAAACAGCAGGTCAGGCATCTTCTAGGTACAGAGCAGTGATGGGCACCCAAACTGGCCCAGTTTGTAAAAGAGGGGCTATCTATTTCTCCCACGTGTCTTTAAAATAGACCATGAACATGACTAGCGCACACACTAGCAGCTGTGCTTCCATACTTTCCCTCTTTGATATTGATGGCTACAGTCCTTGACGCTCACACACTCGCGCACACTCTTTCATTCAACCTAGATTATGTACTTTGGACTTGAAATACCCACTTCAAGTCTGACCTAACTTAATTTAACTTAAATGACACTTTATTTAAATAGACATATTTAAGATATAACACTATATCTAGGTCTCAAATCAATTAACCATTTTTTGACATGGAACTTTAAGGATTTCCCAACATCCACAAACACAAAATAAGCTCTTTAGAAGATTCCTAAATCATGCTGATCTTCAAAAATTCGTGAAATAAAATGTAAAGACACTATTTGTAATAAAAGGCATTTTTAAAATGTGTTTGGACTTCACTGTACGCAGAAATGCATCAACACTGACAAAAAATATCACATTAGACAAAAGGCAGACTGGTAATCTGTGACACATGTTTGCAAGCAATAAACAAGAAGGAACAAAAGGGATTTTTTTGCCTCACATGGTGGCAGATAAAAAACAGGCATTTTATATGGTTGGCCCTGCTGTGTAGGTTTTAAACAGTAACGTTCCTACGGAAACCTCGCTCTGTGATTGGCCGAGATGTTTAAACCAAAAAATGCTTGATCCTGCCACAAACTGAGCTACAGCGATCGCCTGCCAAACACAGAACGGAGGCCTGAGTAAACGCTGAATCACAGAAACACACAGCATTGACTCACATGGTGACTTATTATACAACATTTACTTGACACTAAGCGTTAAGCAATTTTGATAAACATCCTGTACACAGGAATGCCGTGGATCCCATCCAAGCCCTCGACACAGTTTTTTCTGTTCTGCAGTTAAATCATGAGGAAAACGTCTATTTAACAACACTTCTAATTACGAAATATTCATAAGCACATTTCTCTCCAAACCAACAGCAGCCCAAGACAGAAGATGTTCTTTTCTTACCTTTACATCATGTTCCAAGGTTCTGACAAGCTCCCCGTCCGTCTGTCCTGTCTGGGCCACGCGAAGGCTGCGTCTCTCCGCTTTCCGCAGGCGGTACTGCAGGATGCGACAGGCTTTGTTGGCCTGGTCAAGCTGCTGTCGAAGTTCCTGCAGCTGGTAAACATCTTCCTCCATATAAATGTCCCTCATCTCCAGCATCTCTGAGCGGAACTCCTCCATCTCGTCCTGAGCGTAACAAAAACACGCTTCTATTAGATGTTAGTGACCAACTGTGGCTAATATTACTGTAAACATTTTAAAATTAACTATTTACAACAAGACTTGTGCACTGGACAGCTACTTGTGGCCTACAAGATTGGTTTCTTGATTTCTACTGAAACACCCAGCGCTTAAATAATGCAAACTTAGCTAACATCTTTAGGTTGTAAGAACATTTCCTTAACATTTCCACTATGTACAACAACCTTAAAATGTTACTTTGAACGTTTTAGTAAGTTTATAGAGTAACTTTTAGCAGAACATCTTCTGTAACATTAAACATCCCACTAACATCTTAGAGTAAATTATGTGACATATACAGTTTAAAGATTTAATGAATGCTACTGCATGAACGTTTTGATAACTTGGTTTAGGGAGCGTTACGGAACGTTCTAACAACGTTTCCTGTTAGTTGAGAGGGTTTGTCCTTTTTGCCCCTCGTGTGTCAGAGATAACGAGAGATGACATAAACCAGTTACCTTAGTATAACTGTTAAGAGTTAATCCAACAGTCTAGACCAATGCAACAACATGCACTTTATTTTTGCTTAGTCTACGGAGCCGTACAAAGCATGACTTATTATTAAAACGTTCATTATTGTTTTGCGATAACTTTTATTGAGAAATAATACATATAATAATACATCCTTCACCTTTAAATATTCATTTTCTGATCGTAGATCATCAATCTCTCTCATAAGATCTTCATGCAGCCCATCAGAAAAGTCAGAAAACGCCCCTGATGCGCAAAAGTTCACGCGGCTGTCCAAGGATGCGCACGACCTCTGATCTCCAGATGAGCTCCCCTCTCCAAAACCAGACCCGGCGGACAGGCTCGCATTCACCACACCACCGTCCTCTCTGTTTTCTGATATTTGCTCTAATAAATCGTCCATCCTCTCTTCGCTGGTGCCTGTAAAACCGAGCCCTGATGCACTGATGGGCTCCTTATGCTCCTCGGATGAGTCGGAGATCTCGGAGCTGCTGTCGGTGGGAGACAGTTTCCCCGCAGCGCAGCCTGAGTCTTTACTCAGATCATCAGATGTGACGCTTGCATCCGATAGTTTTCTTCTCATGGACGATTTGTTGCGATTCCTCCGACAGACTGACTGTCTGGAGGGTTTTATCGGGTCTGGTTTCATATCGTTTCTGGCACCGTTTGACGCGCGACGGATGTTTACGGTGCCGGACGAGCCTCGCTTGGATGAATGAGTCTCCTTAGTTTTGTTCTGCATCGAGATGTTTTTGGAGGTGAAGTTCAGCTGAGGCTGTTTTGAAGACATCTGTTGCGCGTGATGCCGGAGGATTTGTCCTGACTTATGGTGGCTTCTGTCTTCATAGTCTTTGTCCTGCCCGGCAAGTCCGTGAGGAGATAAACCGGCGTCAGACGCAGGACTGGCGTCAACTTTAGTTTTTGTCATTATTGCCCCTCAGTAAATGTTCCCGCTCATTAGCCTCACAGGTTGTTGTTTTATTGTTGTTTATCACAATCCTGTCACGACGGCAGACCTGCTAATGGTTTGTGTGACCTGGAGTTACGATCAACCTGAGTGAAGCGTTTAGCACAGCGACCACGTGCTAGAACTCAAAATCTCCGCCCACC
>JBAJNP010007996.1:0-21212 GCA_036877545.1 Yasuhikotakia modesta | reverse complement strand
ACCTATAGACTTCTATGGTTTTAATACATATACCTATAGACTTCTATGGTTTTATTACATATACCTATAGACTTCTATGGTTTTAATACACACCTTATTATAAACCCTTATAGATCCCTAAATGAATCTGCAAGCAGTTTGTGTCTCAAGAGCTTCATGAACTAGGACACAAGCTATAAATCTCCAACTCCCATTTCATCTCAAGATACATCATTAATGAAACATCTGAACCTGTGGCACGTATGATTTTTAACAATATTATAGGAGTTCATTGATTGAGCGCTCAAGGTCAAAACAACCAAGTCTGTTCCAAACACCTGCTCCACAAACAGCCTCACTGTATACTAGCATGCTAATGATTAACTGATCCAAAATGCCTTTTTTTGGCAGGAACTCTAACATTCATTTACTCTAACATTCTAACATTCATTTAAGCTTGGCACACAAATATTTCCTCCACTGCAAGTTTCTGGTGAAATTTCGGCCTGCTAAAGCAACTTTACCCATCTCACAAATCTTGAGTGAAAGTACAGGACATGACAGACACATGGCAGAGACACACAGAGCACATGACCTGAGCAAACCTCTGAACTGAACACAATATTCAGATGAATATCCCAGCACAGACCAGAAACCACTGCAGCACATCTGAAATCTACTATAGGACTGTGTTCTAACAACACACTACAGAGAAAATCAACCATCTCAAATGAGCTCAGTCTGAACAGCACAAATTAAGTCCATGTTTTTTAACTTCTGTAGATCAATATTAAGTAATCACTAGCAGAAAGGATTCTCTTATTACAAATTATATTACAAATATGCCTCTGAAATGAAAAACAACCCTTACCTTCAGAACTTCTAAGGAAAGTCATTAGCAGACAGAAACACTATTGTAAGGAATGTAGGAACAACAATCCTTTAGAAGTAGAGTGATCTAATCCCTCTATCCCAGAATATATTTTTTTAACAAATATGTTTCACTAATTTGTATATTGAATAGACAATAATTTGTACATTCTATATACAAATTATTTAGACATTAAATGTAATTATGTAATCAACTGTACATGTGTCAAAGCTACCAACTAAAACCACTGTTGACCAGAAAACACAGAGTTAAAATCCAAATGTTTTGCAGGTAGGCAGCTAACTAGTGTCTGAAACAGATTATATTAGCTCATTAGCTCAATAAATTAACAACTGTGCTTATGGTTGTGTAACATATTAGTCATGTGGACTAGGCCTAGACTCTAGAACGTGAATTTTAGGATATTTGTGAAACATCCATTCAATAATCAGTCATTTAGGGTGTGGAAACAAGTTAAAACTGGTTCTAGTGCCACTTATCAGACCAAAAATATCTGTGAGAGAGAGCGCGAGAGAGGGGGTGTGGCCACACAGACAGCAAGGGGACATACTGTACCATCAAAATATCCCATACTCAGAGACCCTATGTGAGGGACCGCACTCAGAGCTTACGCTCAATCATAAACAACAAAATCATGACTTTATTCCTACAATGCACAATCTTTTTCAACATGTAACAATATCATCTGTTTCTCACGTCAAATGAAAGATATTACACAAGCCAACTGAGAGTCTTGTGTGAATCTTTCACTGCTGAGCTCTTCAGATACTCACTGGACTTCTCGTCTTCCGTGGCAACCTCTGCCAGGTAGCGGTAATAGTCTCCCTTCATCTTCAGGTAGAAGACCTGGCTCTCCGCTGGAGAAGAGCTGCGGATCAGATGCTTGTCCAGGAGATTCTGTGGATGAGACACACATGTGCACGTTACTCACACAGCTACAGTTTACCTACAGCAGCAGCATTCAGGTAGCAGAGGTGACTCAAGACCCACATCTGGTATTTAGAACCATTGGAACATCCTGCTCAGCTCAACACAGACCACTGAAACCAGTGCATCATGGGTAAAGGATAGGATAACAGATGTCACAGATCAAACAATGAACAACCATAACATATCAAAGCTACAATAACCACAGAACACACCACAGGAAAACAGTTATCACAAGTAGAGAACTCATTATAGTTGTATGACATAAACACACAGGCCTGTAACAAGAAACAAATGCCTAAAAAGCTTTTGCAGTCAGAGGGCCTGTAACTACTCCACTTTTTCAATCAAAACCACCCATTTATATGCATGTATCATTTATGTCTGCTGATCTCTTTCAAAGCAGTGTTAAGCAGAAACACTCATATTCAGGTTGACTTTATCAGAGCTGGTTATGTTTAATGGAAACTAAAACGTACAGTTGCTTAGATGATGTAAGAGGAAATTCCAGCAGGGCTCAATCCCGTCCTAATGCCCAAATAAAACATTACGTTTTTGTAACAGCAGTCTAAATAACAGTGAGAGCAATGGGAAGAATGTCATATATGCAAAGCAAAACATTCCTTCTGCCACTGATTTAATATGCCTCAGGCAGCAATGCACCCAGAGAGAGACATGACTCATTAAAGCCTTATCCCATTGCACTTAAATCTTAGTTTCCGGAGAGAAAAAACATATCCAAGACCATATCCAACATATCCACTTTGGAGGAAGAGCCGACTGGTGGCTGTTTAAACAACAAACCCTATTGTTTTGCTTATCTGTTATTTAGGATACAGTTGTGGGCAAAATAAATGACCTATAGTCAATGACTGACAAAAGCTTTGGACCAATGGCAAACAAACAAAAAGTGGCATCTAATCCTACCATAGTTACAATGATGCTAATTCTGGCTGGGAATGAGAATCCCAGGGAATGTATTATGACTCCTTACTAATATAGTTAATTACTCCTTTAATAAAGCATCTGCACCTCAACTGGTCCAAACTATATACAAGACAAAATACATCAACTTATCATGAGCAGTGAGGCAAACCTGCTTTGGTTTGGTTTGTGAGCTAGACCACACTAGCCTGGTTGTTTTTCGTCACAACCAACAACTCAGTAAAAATCCTAAAAATGTGCTGTATGCTTTGTAGCATTATGTAATAGCCAGTCTTTGTCATCTCATTAAATGACTGCAAGCTTCAACTCCAGGAACGGGCCACTCCAACCAGTTCTGTAACTCTAATGATCCCCTGCAGTCCTCCTTGCCCCAAAGCTCACCAGAACATCTGTGCAGATGGCCTTCAGCTCAGCCTCAATCTTCTCCCGGTACTCTTTAGCCATTTGCTGTTTGTCGCTGCCCTCAGTTTTCTGCTCAATGCTGGACACCACCCTCCAGGCAGAGCGACGAGCTCCCACAACATTCTTGTAGGCCACAGACAGAAGGTTCCTTTCCTCATCAGTCAGTTCTTCTCCAAGCTCAGTCACTTCCTTCATGGAGGCGGCCATGTCATCGTAGCGCTCGGCCTGCTCCGCCAGTTTGGCCCTCTGCACATGTTGGTTCTTGTCCATGGCTGCTTAGTTCTAAAGGAGTAACAAAACTGTAGTTGAGTATCTAAATGCAAAAATGGCACAAAATAATTAGCGCTTCCACAATAAAGCTACTTTGCTAAATTAGCATTGTAAGTGAAAAACAAAATTAAGCAAAAACTTAAGTGGGTAAAACAATTAATCATATAGGATCAAATACGCCTCTAAAATGAGATTATTTTGTCATATCAACATTGCAATGCCAATTACTTGTACCTGCACAGAGGCATGTCTACTGCTATGTATATATCAATGCTTTTAAAGTTTAAAGGTTGAATGAACTATCAGACAGAAACAAACTACTCATGCCACATATGTGACTGTCCATTTGCTGAGGGAAACATTTGGTTCAGGTGGTTAAGAAACAGTGTATTGGTCCTTGCCAAGACCAAAGGTCTTTGCCAGCGATTTAAAAGAGATGTCAAAAGGGTTAGATGTTGTTAAGGAACTGAGAGGGTCATTTTTAAAAAATAAATACTTGATTATACAAAAGCGCAATTTATTCGCCATGCGATATGTATGAACACGTATTAAAAATGCCCAAACATGGAGACATTGTTCGCCGACCACGCCCAGCCCGCGCAACATCCAGCAGCGCTCAGGTTTGAAGACAGCTCGCCTCCAGCCTGACGTCCGTTCGCGGCGCATCCGGGCATTCAGACGCGAGGACTGGGCTTTCTCACCTGCAGATACCTGTCACTGCACGCGTTGTGCTTCACAACTAAAGCAGCGGTTTAAAGATTCATATCTGGACTGTTCCAGCTTTCAATAATCACACAGACAAGAAAAGTATTACATTGTGTGGGTAGAGATTAAAACTATCAGGAAACTGACAATGACACGTTTTCGGCACCTTCAGCTGACAGGAACTCCATAGCAGTACAGCGGTGAGGTAGACGCCCTACTTCCTTGTCTAATGTGCCCGACATGAACCGGCTTGCCAGATATTACAGAACCAATGCCTGAATGTAATAAATCATCGCTTTCCCTCATGCTATGAGCCCGTAACACAGGGACGCAGATGAACTGATATTTCTTTGCGGGCAGGACAATAATCTCACCCTCCTGTTGTTTCAGACGCACTGAGGCACCATGAGAAGCTAACGCGGAATATAGCGCCTATTATCTGTCATACCTGAGCGTCAGAAGAAATGAACAGCGAACTTCTCACTCTTACATTTGATCCATGCTGAAGCGAGCCGGTACCCAGTTCATGACAAAGCGAAAGTATTACAAGCATCCCTGTGGCATGCAACTATTGACTTACTTTACATAATACAAGCATCTACATTAAAACGAACACACTGTGAACAAACAGAAACGGCTCATATTTGTGCATCAGCAGAACGTTAAAGATGTGAATGAAACGAAAGTAAACTAACCTGCGAGGTCCGTCGCTCAGTCTCCAGCCGCACAGCTCAGCTGCCACTCTCTCTCTCTCTCTCTCTCTCTCTCTCTCTCTCTCTCTCTCTCTCTCTCTCTCAGTCACTCACTCACTGACTGCACAGCGCAGCGTCCCTCACGATCCACGGGGTTTCCCTCCCACTCACAAGCTCCTGGAGCAGGGACTGGGCAGGGGCCATGACGTCACTCGCTGCCAAAGCAGCAGGGGTTTTAATTGGCTGTGGCTGAAGGACGAGCTGCAGCAATGAGCGCAGAATCTGTATCAAAGGCACAATATGTAGGATTTGTTATTAATATATCCAACATACTTGAACGGTGTTGTATATTTTGTTCAATTGCGTTCTTACGTTATGACAAATGTTAAGTATTTGGACATTTAGAGAAATGAGCTATTTAAAACAGTGCACCATCCTTTGTCTCTTGTCACCTGTCAATGACGTAATATCTGCGTTATCCCAGATTTCCGACAATACTGCCACAGAAACCAGAGCAACATATTGACTCTTATGTTAAAATGTGCAAATAGTAGCTGTAGCGTCTGTCACATCACTGTCTATCACTCCACCCTAACAGACCACAATTATTCATTATCAATGGCTGCACATTCTGTGGCCAAAGACAACGACAATAAACGTAAACGCACAGGTGAATGAAATCACCCAAGAGGAGAAATTACAAGCACTGGTTGTTATGTGTTAGGTTATACATAGAAAGTCAACCTTTTTGCAAATGCTGTGGATACGTTCAAATGTAGTTGACATGTAAACATGTAAAACTGTGCTGCGTTACCCCACTAAGCGACA
The DNA here is from genome assembly GCA_036877545.1 of Yasuhikotakia modesta. NCBI lineage: Eukaryota > Metazoa > Chordata > Actinopteri > Cypriniformes > Botiidae > Yasuhikotakia > Yasuhikotakia modesta. The sequence continues at coordinate 15,572 of JBAJNP010007996.1, read as the reverse complement.
TAAAATTGTAGTAATTTAGCATTAAACACTGTGGCTAATTCTTTATAATAAAATAAAAAATGATCAGACGTAATGATTTTAACATTTCTTTCCTTTTTCCACCCATGAACACGATTTGTTAGTCCAGTATTGCCATAAATATGTGACCTCTAGCATCACAATCACACTTTTTGCTTTTAACCTGTTGACACACAAATCAGTGAATTGGAAAATACAAAATTAAGTTTGTTTCCTTGCGCTTTGAAATAAGAATCTATCAGTTGTAAAGGGAATGCAGGCATGTTCATTAAAATGTCAAGATCACCACAAGTCATACAAAAACACACTGATATAATTGTTTAAATCCAGTAATGTAATGTCTGGCATGCAAATGTAAATCCATTACAGCAATCACTGTAAAATTATTTGTCTAGTAATGATGAATGACTGGTAAGGTTGTGAATTCAGTGCAAAGCATTGTATTAATTAAGTCAAAGTGCATTTGTGACTTCATATTATTTCTGTAAAGGGTGCATTACATGCAAAGATGTCAATATTTAATATTTCAATAAATCAGAACTGAATCAGTTTACTTGTTTAATTACTTTAAAAATCAATAAATATCCCTAACAATTTTCTTTGCCAGTGGGTATATAATTTCGTAGACAACAAATGTATTGCTTAATTTTATAAAGTGAATACACCCTTTTATTGAATAATAACTGTAATGGAATGTTTCATAATGCAGCACAATAGATGACCCTAAAAACAATGCCACAAACATGAGTCAGACCCCTTTGTGTGTTATTACCACAACCACTGTAAAAACATGTACAACATTAAGCACTGAGACAGTAAAAGATTACAAAAAGATTTAAAAAATATATTGTCTAAATCAACTGCAGGATCTAAACAAACTTTTATTTTAGCCCATTAGTAATTAGCCCAGAGTAAAGAGAGACTAATAAAGGCAGAATCCCAATTATCTCCCATCCTGGTCTATAAACAGAACATGTTCTATTTTTTAACTCGGTCATATTTTCACTTTGGAACAGCCTGATAAGACACAGAAACCCAATATGGTTACAGTCACATCAGTATTGTGAGGTCTACATTTTTCAGCATCAGTTAGGTTTAAAAGGTAATTTGTGTAATTGTTAATAATGTGACTAATAAATAATTATTGTTCTCAACAAATAACACTTTTCAAATGTGAGATTTTGACTCGTAAAGAAGGATTTATTTTTACCCCACCCACAGCCACACCTGAGTGCTGATAAACCATTGAGTAACTGATGACACAGAGCAGAGATTCATGTGTTCAAAGAACTGTTATTAGTAACCAGTCTCCCCACTAGCAGAGAATGTTGTATTGGCCTGTGATAAGGCATCTTTACCCTGTCTGATCTGAGGGTGTGTCCTGCAGAGAACAGCCCTGACTCGCCTCAACCTGCAGAGCAACTTCCTGTTCAACCACGTTAGAATCACTGACTACCTGCATTCTCTTGGGTGATACTTGGACCAAATAAGCGACGGCTCCTCTGCACTCTTATATAAACATGTCTGTGGAGTTGGTATTATTGTTTCCTCAGGAGGTGTTTGTGGTTTAGCCTAGAGAACAAATAATTAAATGCCTTTGATTTCATTTTTACATTTCACAGGAAACTAGTTGAACTCACTTGATATGAACTCCTACCTGGAAATCAATGTTTTCTGTGTTCTTTCCTCTTATTGAAATGTTAATCTTTTAATGCAGAAATATCAGTCTAATGAAGCTTTATAAGCCGTTCTATGCAGCCATTCTTAGCCATGTTTAACACAACGAACAACCTGGCCAGGGCAAAACAGCAAACCGACGTGGGTGTGTTACTGTTCTAGCTGCTTTATTGATTTACATCATGACAGGGATATTTGAAGACACAGTTAGCAAGTAATTTTATCAAACTCATGTCATGTAACATGTATAGTGTGATCTGTTGTGTGGCTGTTTAATAAAAGACATGTTGACACAATTTAATGTTTATTCAAGTGCAGTGTTGTTTGAAATAAAGGATTGATTGAAATTTCAGTGGTAACTGTCAGCATGCTGGTGTCCTTCTGTTGATCATTAAAACCCTCACAAAACAGCAGAAAACACCTTCTAAATTGTCAGCATAATAAACATCTTTATATAATAAAACTAACCACTAAAATATTGAAATAGCAGCATATATTGAAATCCACAAAGTTTGAGGCAAACACTAGAGAAATAATAGAGAAACATGAACATAGGAACTTACAATCTAGAAAAATCTATAAACTGCAAACAATCAGTCAGTTCACATTGCCCTTGGCATAAGAGCATTAACTAGGTCAAACAGGAATAGTTAGTTTCTGTTTGTTCTGCTCTGTTGTTACAAAGTGGTGATGCATAACTGCTCTAGAAACACTTCTGTGACATCTTACATTTTGTACCACTGTAGTTGAACAATATAACATTGTTGGAGAACAGGAAAATTGTAACACTGTCAGAACAGCGTATTGTGTAGCAGTGTCAAAGAAATGCCTCACAACTTTTTAAACAAAGTTAAATTTTATTAAAGAGATATATTACATTGGTGTGGAAACCAGATGGCTTGAGCAGAAATATCAAACATTGAGGCGAAATTGTTTCGAGAAACCCAGAGAGAAATAAAAACTTCTGCAGCAACATTAAATTAAAAAATACAGTCACCTCGGCACATCCAGTGATTTCAGAAAAACCCATAAGATTCCAGTTTTTGTTTTAATTTCAGGCTATAAGATTTTCCATGGGAAGTTACTCAATGAGAAAAAGAAAACAGAACTAAAAGAACATTTTTGCCCAGAATTAATGTACGATATCAGAATATTTCCCCTCTATTTATTTGCACTCATCTATCTATCACCTAACATGCTTTTAGCAAATATGTCAGTTTACCAAATAATGTTACTGGTGATCAGTTGACAAAATTTATTAAATCACTGGTAGTGTTGTAGTGATTTATCTCAAAGCCTTTATTTACACCTGTGGATGAACACAAAGAGCATGTGAGTGCAGGCTGAGGTAATACACTGATCTAATCATAGGCAGGTGCTCCGAAACAGTGTTGTGAGATGGAAGCTAAACATCATCAGTCTTTGAACCTCGGGTTTCTTGTCTGCTGTGAAAGGGAGGTTACATGTATAAAACTCAGATAAGAATGATGACCTGACATTTGAGATCAGCATTCCCGTGACTTTATACAGTAAACCTCGGCTTGCACTCATGCCTCCACACCCTCCAGCTCTGGGGGAAGAGGATTCTTGGGGTGCTTGCTTTCAAAATGTTGCTTGAAGGTTTTGGGATCTGGCATCTGTGACTGCAGAGAAACCATAAGAGAGATTTTAATGAGTTTCATTTCAGACATTTTCTTTTTGATTGATCAGACTATTTGATGTCTTCACGTTAAATCTTTTCATTTCTGTAGCTTGGAGAGTGATTATTAGCTGGCATTAAAAAGCAGAAGATGTACCAACAAGCCCTTTTTACCTACAGTAAAATAACCTGCACTGTCAAAAACAAGTTTCAACTTGAGAAAAGTTTCCAACACATTCATCCACTGCACACACCCGTATGTAAATTCAGCTTTTAAAATTGACAAAATATTGCCATGCATAGCAAAACTAGGTTATTTTCTTCTTGTGCATAATGTTCAACAACAAAAACATTTTAGGATCCGTTAATATGTTGCCAAATGACGTCAACACTAAAGCTGATGTGCTGAGGTAAAAATAAGCTGCTATAATTGCCACTGACCCTGCAGACTCCACATGTGAACACCAGCGCTGCTTTTGCCGCTGTCTTCTGGTCGTGACCTTTGGATTTCTTAATCTCTGCCTGCTTCTTGGCATTTTTCTGCTGAGACTGAAGTTTCTGGTGTCCACGAGCCATGCTGTTGGATTAGTAACAAGCTTATGTTAATAATATGCACAGAGTGAAACGTATGACTGACATAGATAAAGTGAATGGACTTGCAGATCCATCTATCAAGAACAAACAAGTATCCAAAATCTTGGCACCAGGTCTCTAAATGTTTCCTAACCAAAGATAACTAACAAGTCGAATTTTACAGCTTTGATTGTTTTAATGAAACCTCATTTTATGAAACCCATCTTTGTACCTTGCACCTTTGACCTACTCAAGTCAATACAAATGACAGATTTAAGAAACAAAAAAGTGTATCATGGTTTCATAAATTACTTTCTATTACTTGAAACACTGATGGCAGATTTGGACCAAGATGTTTTGCTACCCTGTTTTTTCTGATGTTTTCCACATAAGAATTTTGTTAACCTTAACTTGTATAGGGATATAGGCATTTTAGTCATAATGGGCCAGACCTCACAAATAACTATAAATTAAAAATACATATATTTCTAACAATATTCTAACAATGTGATAAGGGTCTGGGAATGACCGATAGCTTAATCGCTAATCATGAAAATAAGACACACTACTTGTGTATTCAAAGCAAAGATATTGGAGACACAAAAGGTTTGATTTTGTCAAACACAATTATATTATTTTTACTTAAGAATGCAAAATGTCTTATTACAGCATCACAGTGTGGCCAGATGTTTACAAAATTAGGAACACATTTTGTACTGGTAAACCATTTAGATTTGGTTTTAGCTGATGAAACTTTATTGGCTGTTGACCATGTTTTTATATATTTAAAAAAATTGAACTTGAGAATCAAGAGTTATGAGAATAAACAAGTGACAGTTTAAACTATTGGTGGTGCTACAGTGTGACATAAACTACAAATTTTCTATGACAACATTTTCTACTGTCCTTTATCTGTGAGCCAAATTTCATAATTTATGTATTCTATGGGACATAGATGCAATAGCAGAAGCAAAGTAAGATGAATGATAAGGCTTTAAGAGCTAATGACAGAGGTTACGTACATCTTCCTAACTTTACTGTAAATGTTACAGAGCTATAAGTGATGCAACACCCAAATAAAGGCGGAAATGAATCTGCACGCAAACATTAAAAACATTTGAAAGCCTTGAGTCCTGAATGAGCCGTGTTTGAATGACATTTCCCTTAGAGAACGTGTTGCTCGACAAGGATTTATTTCTTAATCGCTGCGACTTTCAGTCGTGAGAATAAATGACATGTAGCGAGTCTCGCGGCCGTGAAGAGGCGGAGTCTCAGACAGGCCCAACCTATTTTTAACACTTTCTATTGGCTAACAACCTCTAAACTTTACATCCATGTGGGGACTGACCGATAGTTTCCATTTATGAATATAAATGGAGTTAAGAGGACTCAAATCTTATGCAGACAAGCGCCTTAGAAGTTATTTGAACAAGTAGGTTTGTTAGACAAAACTGTCTCTAGGATTTACAATGAAAAGTTATGGGCACAAACATCAGTGAAACTTGGCGAACTATTGGTGGCGCTTGGAGACACCAAATTTGGTATAGTTACATTTTAGACAGCCATCTGTGTGCCAAATATCTTTTCACCATATAGACACAGAAGCAGAAGAAGAGCACTAACAAATACAATAGGTGTCTTCCATAGGCTTTACTCCATACAATAAAATCCTTACACAACGATAGGGCTCAGAAACACTCATCAGAAAACACTTGTTCTTGTACATGCTCGTGTATTTATACCCTTTAAAGATAATCGCTACCCATTTCAAGAGACTACCAAAAATCTTGTACTTTTCATACAGAAATATATTGAGTTTTAGGCTGGGCTAGATGTTTACCAGCTAGCTGTCAAAGCATATATATTTTGCACTGTCTAATCCTGCAATATCGATTACGTGTACATTTAAAGGTATGTTCAGACAATTAAAATATATATTGTATAACGTATATAATGTATAACAGTTGGGTGGGTTTGTAAAGGTGCTTTGTTAACCAAACCATACGGTTAGCAAGTTAGCATGCCCACCATGATCAGATCCTCCAACTCAGTAACATATAAAAAAATCAAATACTTCACGAACAACTGAAACATTAAATATATAACCACAACCCTCTCGACCTGTAATCAGATTTTATAAGTTTACCTGGCGAATAGATGAAAATCGTAGGCAACTATGAGCTTGTTAAGCGCAGCCCGCACGCTCCTGACAGCCACACTTCCCACAGCGCCTGTCCTGTAATACCAGCACTGACCACAAACGCCACGCGGCGCTAGAGAGAAACATGCGCTCATGACGTCAGTTTGTAGGCACCCCAGACCATAGACATTTATTATGACTATGCCACAGACTGGCTCTGTAATGTCAAATATTCACAATATTTTTCGATTTGCGAGGAAAATAAGGACGGTGGTTATCGTGTGATTCACATTTTGTTTGACAAGAATTATATACAGTCTAACCTTTAACAATATGATTAAAACAAATGCGTTTTAGTCCTTATTTATCTTTTTCATAAACAGTATTTACATTAAACTATAGTTAGTATAAAGTTTTCATTCATGATGATGTAAAGGATTAATGTCCAAATGTATGTAGTGGCTATAACTTTATTATGACAGGAGAACTTTGTGGCACGTAACACTGAAAGCGTTTGCTGAACAGGATCGGCTCAAACATATAAGGCTGAATTTGCGCCATAGCTGTTGGGCTGTAGCTGTTTAGAATGAATTAACACTTAATTTTGTATTCATATTTATTTAAAGGGGACCTAAATTGGTTGAGCGGAGTATAGATTCTTGTTCTTTGATGTGACACAGAGAGAATAGCACTTTGGTTAAATCTGTAATGCCCCAGAAGCTGTCTAAAAACCTCTTTAAAAATGGTGGGGATATGGAGTTTGTTTTGTGTCTTTACACCTGAACGTAAGTCGCCATTTTGCCTTGCACTTAACAATGTCCCTGCCACAAACTATTTTCGTGTGGAGGGGGTGAGTAAGACTCTTATGACATAATAACCCCCAGCTTTCCAGATGTAGCCATTTTCAGGCACACATTTTTAAAACATAAATGTATACACCTTAGAGTTTTGACTTTAGGTCCCCTTTAAATGTAAACTGAGTACAGACATTACGTTTGCTATATGAACAACCTAAGCCTAGTTACTAGTGCAGCCATATAATGTTTTGGGCCCTAGTACACTCTATGGCTGCACACCCCCTTCACATTCTCATTACACTGCATGTATAGAGTATAAAGAGTGTGAACATGATGCTATGTAATTTGCCTCGTTGTTCAAGGAGAAAACTGGGCAATATAATATTTCTCCTTTTCTACACATAAAAGCATGAGGAAGCAGGTTAAGAAGGTGATGAGAAAATAACAGACAACAAATCTATTAATATTGTCACTGATTAAACCCACTGCTTATCACTTTGTATATATTCACATTGCTGAGTGTTTTTGTTGTATTTTGTTTGGTTTGATAATTAACTTTCCCTTTGTCTGATTTAACAAAACTTGCACACAGCCACTACAAAACTGTTACAGAGGAGCCTCCCGCAATGCCTCTCCCCAGACACCAGAGGGAGACTCTTCTCAAATATGAATTCTTGATTAAGAACTTCATTTCCCATCTTGCCACATTTCAGCTGACCACTCCCCCTCATCGCATGCCTGTTTCTAACTCTCTCTAACCATGGACAATATATAAACTGTTGAGAGCTCTGCTTCTTTGCGAAGTATCAGATCTGAGCTTGTTATTACCAGGACTGTTTACTGGATCACTCTATAGCCTGCCCTGACCCTTGACTGTTTAAATATATACACATAAAAATCAGTACTAATGACAATGAAAACAACAGTTACTTTAAAACGGTTCCAACACAGTTTAATTTGGATATTTGTACAATATCACAGCTGAAGCAGTAATGAGTCCCAGTAAATGATGTGTGAAAACGCTCTGATCATATTGTGATACATACTCCTCTTCTGTTAGTGCTTCTAAGGGCTGGAATGGCCCTGCATCTGGCAAATCTTTTTTTATTGACATGGTCCAGTTTAAAGTTCTTATAGCCAAACGAGACTATCTGTGGAGCTCGACTATCTTTTGCCATGTTTGGCACGATTTATTGTGCAGCGTTAAAGGCATTTATGTTAATTAGTGGTGCTGACGTCAGTAATTATTTAAAAAACTTTTGTAAACATTTTATTACTTTATTTTATTTTTTAGTTCAAGTAATTGTCGAGTCTTCCACTTCAAGTCAAGTCTCAAGTCACTTGCTCTCAAGTCAAAGTCAAGTCATTTTCAAGCCATGCCCCCCAAAGAGGCTCGTCCCCCCCACGTAGTTTTAAATTCATTTTTATATATATGTCAAGAATAATTAAAATAAGGTAAGCATTGAATGTTCCATGATTTATATGATTTAGGGTGACTATAACAGTGAGAGTGTATGTGGATGATGTTGCAGTTCTGCTGTACTGCTGCAGACACCCACTGTCAGAGGACTAATGGATGCAGTGAGTATCAGTTCTTATGAGGGCGCTGTAGTCTAGTGCTGGATAACACTGGATAGATAACTCTGAGTGCTTCTTAATATTCAAATTCATATTTCTTTGTTTCCTCATTCCTGTCCAGCAGCCCATGACCTGGAACTGACTGAATCACCTTTAAGGAGATCTTAGTTCCTTATCTGCACTGTGAGGAGGTTTCTGACAAGGCATCAGAATGGAAACATTAATGTATTTTTGTCCTGGCTTGCCATCCCTGTGTCCCTCCCTTTTCCTAAGGGGGTGGAAACAAGGACACAAATAAGAATTGGGAAGCACCTTGAAGAGGTGAAGTATGTAATTTATACTATGAAACATTTTTACCCAAACAGTTTTTCCAGAGTCCTTTCTTTAAATTTATCTTGTGTAATATTTTTACTATTTACAAAAGCCATGTTGGGAAATCATGTCCGTCAGGAAATGAACTGATCAGTGATTTTGTTAGGAAAATTACATAAACATCAGCTTAAATGTTTGAATTCTGTTTTGTCTTATGGTATTAATTGTATAAAAAAGGGTTAAAAATTTTAAAATTAACAAAGTTGACACCTTCCTGTAAGTTACTGCCAGTCGCTCACTGAACTGTGGTTAACTGTATTCAGTCTTATTTCTTATTAATTAAATCTACTTATAAATATTAATAATTAAAGAATGCAGGAGGGCAGGAGTAGTATGTTGTAAATGACAGAAATGAGGATTTTGTTAAACTCTGGAAAGTCCATGTATGTGATGCAGTGAGAATGACATGAAGTGGTATTTGGCTTACATGGGGTTTTTCCAATATGACTTTTATTAATAATATCTACACTCACACAATATACAAGATAAGATAAAAAATCTACACAATATTAAAGACAAACATCTAATGAGACAGATACAGTACAGCACAATCTGTTACAACACTGTTTGCCCTTATGTTCAGCTGTTTGGCACGTGACCACATGTTGCTTATCTTGTGCAGTTTAGAAATGAAAATGCCAGATGCTGTATTATTTTTTTCAAAGCTGAAATCTGTACTTTAAATTCCATTAATCTCCCTGATTCCCAAAGCTAAGCTTATAATCAGGAGATTTATTTGAGGTGTTTTTTATTGTTTCATTTGAGCAGCACAAGTAAAGCTGCAGCTTCATGTTTGATGGTAATAAAGAGGCAAAAGTTACAGATTAAAGCTTTAATGGAAATTGTATATATAAAAATGCAACATTTGCAGAAACATCATGTTTTGTAGGTTGTGATTGAAAAAATCATGAATCCTTCTGATCAGAAGTTCAACCATCAGAAGCTTCATTTCAAAGTTAGTTTAGAGGACAGAATTCCATCTTTTATGTGGCTTCTAATAATGGCTTGTATGTGTGTTTGTATGAATATGGATTTGCATTACACAAGCATGTGATCCTTTTACACAGTTCCTGCCCATTTAAAATGGACGCTTGTAACCCTGAGGTGGTGTAGAAACATTCAACAATTTCCTGCCCATACTGTTTTTACACAGTTTTGTTGTCACACTGTATTGATGTCATTAACACACATTCACATGTGAAATAAACATGTATGCATAGACGACACTTATTAAACACACAATACTTAAAAAGTGCCTCAGTACACACTGAGGCACAGATTCACCTTAAAACATCAGAATGACCCAGTAAATGCAGAAAATACATTCAGTGTGAAGCACAGAGCCACACTGTATTTGCTAAATAACTGTAATCATACCCAAAATATAAAAAAATTGATGAAAATGCCCAGATTTCAGAAGTTAAGGCCAAGATCCAGTCAAATCAAAGAACGCACTGTGCATGTTACTTGCAGCATAAGCGTGTTTTTTATTTGTTTTACAGCTAATGGTTTGGGCAGTATATTGACTGAATCAAGGTCTTGATAGACTAAATGTGCTCTAGAAAACAAGTGATTTTATTAACAAGTGATTTTTACCTGTTGAAGTGGTCTGTGATTGGTTGTATATGTGCACTTTGCTGTTGTCACAATCCTACATAGATACAATTTCACAGTACAAATGATTATTTGAAACAAAATAAAATGTTGTATTTTAACAATAACAGCAGTTTCATATAATAAATCTTTCCTGTGGTCGGGCAAATGTTTTGTCACACACCCACCAAATAAAACCATAAATATTATCTACAATGTTTTGTCTAATACTTTTCCCTGTTCCATCATTTTTGAAGCAGCAGAGTTGATTTTATAGGTGTTATAGTGCTTTTCCAATTGTATGATTATTGTTTGAGCTCTAGATTTTTTGTACTCATTTTATTTTTTAATGCTTTTTAAAAAAGAGCATTATAGGGTCAACTGTCCCTAAAGACCCCAAGAAATCAGAATTAGGTGGCTTTAACGTGGGGGCTTTAATATGCGCTATCACAAATAATGCAATAACTGTCACAAAAAACTGCAAAAAACACTCCTCAAAAGATTCATGTGCTGAATATACATACTAATAATATTTGTTATTAAACTTGTAAACTGTTTACATATTTTGTTTTATCATTGAATTATATTTTGATTTAGAAAGCACATGCAATCTAGAAAGTCTGACAAAGTGTCACTTTGTTCATTCTTGTCTTAGTCTCAGAGGAATAAAACTGTCTGATGCATCATCCTTCTCACTTTTAGTGGCCCTTATTTCTGTTTGTTATTTCTGTGGGAGCACATTTCAGTACCAAACATTTACAACTAAAAATGCAACACTAAAAAGCCTATATTCCCCAGTGCAGTGGGACACGAGTGCAAATGTTTATGTGTGTGACCTGTGTGTGCATCATATTATGTTCACAGGATTCCCTCTGCTAAAACGTTTTGTCTAGTCTTCAGTGGGAATCCCACAGAGACATTCAGGAAATACTGCTGTCGAGGTTCTTATTGCAAGCTGATGAGGAACAGAAGACCTGTGTGAGACGGGACATGACAACAGTGAGGCACTCTTGTTTCACTGGCCGGCACTACTGGGGTCACACTGCAGCAGTCGCACAATAGACGGGTCATTCTTTGCTCCCTCTACAAACTCCACCAGTGAGAGTTTTCCTGTGAGGGGAACATCAGACACAAGTGGCTAAACAGCAGGATTTGAGATTAAGGATTCCTATTACAACAGGTAGTTAACCCCTGTTATAGATTCTTCACCAGCTCAGGTGACTCAAAACGTGTTTAAAATTCCTCACCATCACGATTTGTGTCCATCTGGCGGAAGATCTTTTCTGTGCGTTTCTCAGGTGTTGATTCATCCTCTGGCATCTTCATGACTGAAGAAACCATTTTATAAATGGCCTGAATAAAGCATCAAAGAGAACATTGATATCAGCTTTGGTGTAACTCAATAACGCAGCACACAGCAGCAGTACACAGCATCACACACAGCAGCAGTACACAGCAGCAGTACACAGCATCACACACAGCAGCAGTACACAGCATCACACACAGCAGCAGTACACAGCAGCAGTACACAGCATCACACACAGCAGCAGTACACAGCAGCAGTACACAGCAGCAGTACACAGCAGCAGTACACATCATCACACACAGCAGCAGTACACAGCAGTAGTACACAGCAGCAGTACACAGCATCACACACAGCAGCAGTACACAGCATCACACACAGTACACAGCATCACACACAGCAGCAGTACATAGCATCACACACAGCAGCAGTACACAGCATCACACACAGCAGCATCACACACAGCAGCAGTACACAGCATCACACACAGCAGCATCACACACAGCAGCAGTACACAGCATCACACACAGCAGCAGTACACAGCATCACACACAGCAGCAGCACACAACTTACTACACAGCAGCAGCACACAGCAGCAGTACACAATTATCAAGTAAAATAGTGTATTAAACTTTGTTGTTTTTATTGAAGGGAACATAATATTGCTGCACACTGTTTCGAACAGTCTGTGCTGTGATATCTAAAACTGCTGCCTGGGTAATATATACGTATGCTTAGAATTCTTTGTGCCTATTTTGATGTTAGTGACTCAGAGAGGTGAACAGGCTGAGGAGTGAATTACAGCCTGTTGGATGTTATTATCTGATCAGAGAGTACTTACAAATCTGATGCATCTTAACCAACAAAAGCCTGCATCTGTCACATTAACCAAAAGATGAGCAAAATACTTGCCTGCTGCACTTAGAGCTCTAACTGAGTAAACGTGAAGATCTAATTTACACAAATGAACTAAAATTAGAGATAAACTACAGATTATGTTCCTTATACCCACTGAGTGACTCATTATATTGTCATTTCATGTAGAGGAGCCACATGTGACCTTGTGCAGCTTAGGTCTTATTTCACTAAGATTATGATATGAAACAGATTCTGAGTCTTAAGATAGTTGATGTTGTTCATTTACAGGCATTATAAGCTACAGCTTCTGAAAAGCACCAGCAAGATGCAACCAAAACACACCAGGTGTTAGTATATCAAGCTTTTAAGTCAATTCTATAATATATATAATGGATTGATAACACTGATAACTCTGAGTTTTCCTATCAATCTTTAACATGTCAGTTGTCATTCAGTCATTAATGACAACTGAGATCCCACAGTGTGTTGTGGTGTGACCATTTTCATACAGTCAGACAAGCAACAGCCATAAAGGACTTTTAATAGTCACAGTGTTTCCCACGTGTGAGACAAAAGGTTGTTGCTGCTCACGTCCCTTCAAATGTATTATTTGGCACTTTGTTGCATAAGGTTTTGTCTGTAACTCGAAAATCACAAACCTGCACAATCTCTAGCATTTCTGCTTTGCTAATGTATCCATTGCCATCCAGGTCGTACATGCTGAAGGCCCACTTTAGCTTCTGGTCTAACCGTCCACGTGACGTAACACTCAGTGCAATGATAAACTCTCTGAAGTCTATTGTTCCGTCACCGTTGGCATCAAAGGTTCGGAAAACATGCTCTGCAAACTTCGATGCATCTCCATAGGGAAAGAAATTGCCATAAATCTTCTTAAATTCATCCATGGTGAGTGCACCACTGGGGCAGTCCCGCAGGAAGCCCTTGTACCACTCCTGGATCTCATATTCTGTGAAGTCTGTGTTTTCCACCAGGTCCTGTATCACCTCAGGACGAAGCTTGCTGTTCTGCTTGCCCATGTTGATGTTCTGGCTTCACCTAGAGTTGTGAGAGAAAAGGTAAGTAAACAAAACAAAAAAAGGTAATTTCAAGATCTTAAGTTTCTTGTTCTCATGTGTATTCCTCAGAAGTTCAGAAGAGATCGCAATAATGTCTTCAATTGTGCTCATACTTAAAGGTCTAAGACTAAATTATCTGAGACTTGCTAAAAAGCTCAAATTTGATTTTTAGGAGGCAAAGATGATACAGAACTTGATACATAAATTACACATTTAAGTAAGAACTCAACTTTTCTGAGCTCTAAAAAAGCCACCTGAACGACAGAAATAAACAGAAGGAAACTGCAGTATGTCATTGTTTGGGACGTTATTGATGTACAGGCACAGCACCCTGTATCTACACCCTGTCTTCATTCTCCCATCTGTCAACTGAAATTTCCATTGGTAGACCACAGTGATGCTTTCATGTGCATATATGTGTGTGTATGTGTGTGTGTGTGTTTGTATAAAAAAGGCAACTTAGTCTTTTTTATATTATACTGTGTAGTAAAATCTAAAGAAAGAAAACACAAACTTTAAATACCAAAACGTGCATCCATCCATCCATACATACATACATACAAACATTCATACATACATACATACATTTGCTAAAACAGCAAAGTAAAGCTGGAAACACAGAAATGGGAACATATTACAAAGTTACTGGGGTTTTGTGGTTGTGTCAGAAAAATGTCTGCATGTGACCTATCTATGTCCACTGACATGAGAGAGAACAGAGTGATGGGGGCAAAAAATAACATTTAGAAAGAAGAAGAGAACGAGAAACTGAACCTCCTTTTGTAAACAGGAAGCAGTTCATCAGCTTGTCTTTCAGTGTTCCTCACGTAGCACATGTGACCACTAGCCCTCACTATATATAGCATGTTTATTCATTCCTTATTTACTAACCAAACACACATTATATAAATGTATGTTATAACCTTATAACATACAATTAATATACAAACTAGCCAAGCTTTTTTTAATTGGCAAAATATTTTTATTTAACTTTATCCCAGACGTTGGTCTACAAGAAACAATTGAAACATTTGTTAACAAATAGTACAACAGAAGTACAGAGAAAAAGGAGAAACAAGTGAGCTAATAAAGAGACATTGTTTGACATTTTCTTCTAGTGTGGTAACTGTGTAGAGGTGAGCCTCTCTCATGCGACTGTACGTTGTGTTGTTCAGACTCTTGTTCCTGTGGTGCATGACTGAATTACATTCTTTATCCACATCTCAGCTAAAGAGCCACTGCTGATGTGCTGCATACAAACCCCCCTTTTCATTAAAAACGCATCACACCTCCCATGGCCACAAAAAGGTAATTCCTTTAAATCATAAAAACCTGAAATGAGCAAAACTGGAGTACAAAAGATGCCTTTTGTGGTTAGTTTTAACAACTGAAATCTGAGTGATGTCAACAGATATTGTCAAAACTATTTGTGATTAATCACAAATAAACATTTGTCATTGTTTGATCACATAATTGTTGTCCTGGCCTGTTTTATCACCAAATAAATCACATTTATATTTGGCAGGTGACAACATTTTTTGTTTTAATAGTCCACTCAACTATAACTCTAATAGTTCACTATAAGTTACCTAACTATAAATATCTCTGGGTTAAGATTAAGGGATAGAATTAGAACTGAATGGCTGTAGGGGACCATTACACAATACAGTTAGCAGACATAAAACAAACAGTCTAATACGCTTATGATGGCAGTTGTCAAGTAGTTTCAAAGTTACTTATAGTGTGCAGAACACTATAGAACTGTGCAGAACAAAATAATGAAATAAAGTGTTAGCAATATTTCTATCCAACACAACTTGCAGTGTTTATGGTTTACATTGGTATAACAATCTAACCAAAAACACTGTTATACTGACGCATAACAATCTAACCAGAGATACTGTTGTACCGACGCATAACAATCTAACCAGAGACACTGTTATACCGA
>JBAJNP010007995.1:0-21216 GCA_036877545.1 Yasuhikotakia modesta | reverse complement strand
AACTTATTAGGTCATCAAAACCAACTACGTGTCTCATTGATCCTATTCCAACCACCTTACTGTTAGAACTACTACCAGAAATTCAGGAGTATCTCTTGAACATAATAAACTCATCTCTGTGCCTAGGTCATGTCCCAAGCCCCTTTAAGCTAGCAGTCATTAAG
The DNA here is from genome assembly GCA_036877545.1 of Yasuhikotakia modesta. Taxonomy (NCBI): domain Eukaryota; kingdom Metazoa; phylum Chordata; class Actinopteri; order Cypriniformes; family Botiidae; genus Yasuhikotakia; species Yasuhikotakia modesta. The sequence continues at coordinate 21,052 of JBAJNP010007995.1, read as the reverse complement.
CCGCTGTTAAAGAAACCTCAGCTGGACTTAAATGAACTTGCAAATTATAGACCGATCTCAAATACCCCTTTTATGTCAAAGATCCTTGAACGTGTCGTTTTTTCTCAATTGTCTGCTTTTTTACTGAGAAATGACATCTTTGAAATCTTTCAGTCTGGGTTTAGACCACATCATAGTACAGAAACTGCTCTTGTCAAAATGACAAATGATTTACTACTGATAAAGGTCACATGTCACTACTAGTTTTGTTGGATCTTTGCTGGTTCTTACTAGGTCTAGAAAATATAATCATATTACACCAATTCTTTTATCACTCCACTGGTTGCCCGTCAATCACCGTATTACCTTCAAGAACATGTGTGTCATGTCAAAACTGTTTTGACTCGTCTGTTACAGAATAAGCTCTACGTCAAAGCCGAGAAGTGTGAGTCCCACGTGAGGCATGTAATCAGCCACCAGGGGGTGGAAATGGACGATTGCAAAGTGCAGGCATGTATCTGAATGACCTAAGCCCACTACAGTAAAAGGGTTACAGCGGTTCCTGGGGTTCGCTAATTTCTATTGTTGTTTTATTAGGGGTTACAGCATGGTGGCATTCCCTCTTACCTCTCTGTTAAAGGGCAAACCCAAGAGGCTCAGTTGGACTCCAGAAGCAGAGCAGGCCTTCCAGAACTTGAAGCTGCGTTTTACTACTGCACCCCCCTCCTATAACATCCCAATCCTAACCTTCCTTATTGTAGAGGTGGACGCTTATAACTGTGGAATAGGTGCTGTCTTGTCTCAACATCATGGAAACCATGCTAAGCTCTTTCCCTGTGAGTATTTCTCAAGAAAACTCACCCAGGCAGAATCTCATTACGATATAGGCAACAATAGATGTCTATTAAATGCTCCTATTAAATGCTGTGCATTCACCTGAGCCATACATTCACTGCCATAATGAATAACACTCAAAGAGAACATAAACATATAACAACTGTTACATTCTGTGTTTTGATAATGTTGGATGGTGTGTGCTGTGTAGTGTAGTGCCTAATCTCTTTCTCTCTTTCCTTGTGTATGCTACCTGCCTCTCAACCAGGTGCAGAGGAGAGGGAGGTGATTGCTTACAGCTGCAACTTGTGCTGTTTAGGGACAGCAAACTTTATCTTCCAGAGTGGTGTTTCTCTTGCCCGCCCTGTGGTTGTTTCAGATGTTGTTCTGATGTGGATAACATTAGCAGAGGTGGGCCGTTTGGAGGGTCGGACCTATGCAAACTGTGTTTTCAAGTTATGTTTCATTTTTGTGAGCAGGGGGTAAGTGAGAGGCTCGTGACAGAATAAGCTGCAGCTTTCCAGGTTGAGCTGTTTTCAGGCAGCTCACAAACATGAACACAAACATGAAAGTACACAAACATAAACACCATAATCTGCAACTCTAGAATGTTCTCCTTTAGTCACAGGATTTAACATATATAACATATATAATTATATAGGTAACCACTATTTCAATGTAATAAAATTTACTAGACATGACAGATAGGGTCCCAGGTCCCAGCAGAATTCTGTAATTGTGGTGAATCATCCAAGCTAAAAGTCTCTTTCTAAGGAAGAGAACACTGCATGGGATCCTCTGAATCAAGCAGCAGATGACAGTTGAAGGGCCAGTTTAGGCTAAAAAGGTTAAGGGCTTGACTGCATTGCTGCTCTGCTGTTGAGCAGATGGATTGGCACGGCTGCAGTACTCCACCCTGGGGGCTACAATGGGGCAAAAACATACTGCATACCAGCTGCCGCAAAGATCCAAAACAGGCAAAATCTGTCAGCACCTACAACAAAATTAAACAAAACAAAGTCCCATATTATAATGCAATGACTTCTGAAATGACATTTGGGGTTTAAAGCAATATGCTTTCTCACCCAGTACTTGTGCAGAATGGATGCAGCCTCTCTCTGATCCAAAACAGACAGCCAGATATTTGGGAATGAGGTGAGATTATATCTTAGACCTCTGCACATTTCTACCTGGATGGGCTCACAAGATGAGGCTGATAAGAAAAAGAAAGGTTATTACAGAAAGCGCTATCACTACTTAAATTATACTATTAAACAATTTTTTAAAACTGATTTCTGCCTATAATATTATTAGTGCTGTTTGCCAAGAAGCCACTTCGCAAAGAAGCATAGCAGAGCTGAGGTTTAAATACACACATTAATTGAGTTAGGAATGTGGCACAATGGGAAATGTAGTTTTAACCTAGAGTCAATATTCAGGAGAGGGTTTAACCAATATTCAATACTCACTCCGCCTGCCAAGAGCCACCTCTGTAACAGATATATAGATTTTTACATTTTTAAATAGATTTTATTTTTATTCATTTGGAAGACACTTTTATCCAAAGTGACTTACAGTGGTATACTTGGTGGTATACTTAGTGGTATACCCCAAGGTATACTTTTTTAAACCAGGCCCTTTCTGACAGAGCATGCAACACAACTCCTCGTCCAGGCACTTATTGTTCACGTGATCAAACCCTAATTATAATTAGTTGCCTCCAAAATCAAGGTTTTATTAACACAGTGCATAAGAAAAGACCCATTCCTCCATAGAGTGGTTAAGGGTGATTTTGTTTTAACGATTTAGTGTACTTTTAATGATTCAGTGGAAAACAGTATGGTTAAAAGTGACACTTGCAAAACACATTTTGTGAAACACTCTCACTAAAAGAATGGTTTGAAGTGTTTGTGCAGTTGTGTTCATCTGCACCATCTGGACAGTCACTCCACCCATCACACAGCCAGTCCTGGTGGAGACACTCTCCAGTGCTACAGGAAAACTCTGTTGGACTGCAGGTTCCTTAAAGTAGGAGGGCATGAAATAAAAATGTATTTAATAATTTCCTTAATGAACTTCAAAAATTATACAATCATGTGTTACTCACTTTCAGGAAGAAATATGGCCTTATATGATGCCTGAAAACCCCTGTCGGCAACACCTTCATCTGTTGCAAACATAACCGTCATCACATGTCCAGAAGAGGTGAGATCAGGAGGTACAGCTGACCCACAGTACCTAATGCATAGTGGGATGTATTTATTATATTCAAGCATTTAAAAGCCATACTGTATACATTACCTTATTCCCTAACTGTTTCAGAAGACTTTGTTAATATGTCCAGTTAATATGTAAGAACTAAGGTGTCATGAAACATTTCTCCAAGCCATCGAAGCCTGTTTGTCTGCATGTTAGTCAGGTCTAAGCATGAGGAAAAAAAAGATATTGGCTCTAGGAAGCAGCTCGTGTTAAGAAAAAAAAATAAGAGGAGAAAAATTTAAGTTTCACTCTGCTAATTCTTTGTAAGGCTCCCGCCTCACTCTTTTTAATTCAGAAGGAATCCAAGCAGCTGCAGCTTCGATGAGTCAGATGTTGCTTCTGCCAAGGCAGAGAAGATGCTACATTTGCATGGTTTGAAGCAGGATCCGATGGACTCTGCCTTTGCTCTCATGCTCCACAGAATCAGATGGCGTTCCTGACAGGAAGTGACAGAAATTTACACAGCCCATGCGCAAATATAATATATTTACATATATCCAAAGAAGCTCTTCCCTCACCAAGGCCACATAGCTGCAACATCAGATGGTCCATCAGATGGTCCATCCACCACTTTCTAAATATTCTGCAGCAACAGAAGTTTTAACAAAGTGTGGCAGCTTAATCTTCTCCACAGCTTTTACAGACAAAATTTCAGAGTTCCCAAAAAAGACTGCGTGTTGGGTGCAATTCTGTTTTTTTCCAGAGACGTTTAAAGATGATGATGCTCAAGCAGATTGTGTGTCAAATTCAACTCAGGGACTGGTTTATTATGATAGATCTAATGGACACAAACTTTTTACATCAAGATTTTGCAAAAACACATATTATTGTTTTCGGGGGCAAAATAAGTTCTTTAACCCTAGCTCTTTTATATCAGGCCAGCACATGACAATCCTCCTGGTTTTGAGGCTCAGGACTCATGGCAGCAGCAGCCAGTATGATTCCATTGGGATGGTAGCACATGAGATTGTTTCTGTTCTGGATACAAAAAACTTAGGTTTTAGCCTAAAATCCATGTGCTAAAGGTGGCAAGGGTTATGTGCTGAGGGCCTTTCTATGCATTTTGAAACCCAGATTTTCACCTTGGTCCCCACTCTCCACTCTCAATGCCATTATAGCATTCCTATTACGAATGCTTCCCTCAAAGAGTGGGATGTGGTTCTTGATGGTGGCCCAGTCTGTGGGGTCTTTTATTTAATTGAAAATAAAAGTTAGTGTAGACAAATTTAAAGGGACTGTCAATATAAGGTTCACTTTGAAAGTGATCCCACTCTGCATTCAGAGCACTCACCAAGGCCATGCCTCCCCCAGCACATTAATACAAACAGGCAAGTAGAACATTTAATCAGTACAAACGCAATGATTAGACATTTAAGGGTCCTTCCAAAGAAGATATTTAAATTTAATATCTTTTTAAAACCACTTTATTAAGTAATTGCTCAGGATCATGATATGAAGAGACCACCATAAAAAAATGTTGAATACCCTTTTTTATTAGTAGTAATAAATAATAAGTTGAATAATAAAGTAATTTAGGAGAGCTGCCGCTTGACCAAACTTCAAGTAGACAGCTTTATATGCTGCCATAAGTGACTAATGCACCTGTGTTCACACCAAAATTTCTGTCACTTCCTGTCAGGAACACGGTCATGTCAGCCCGATCATGAATCAGGGTTTTGTGTTTTATTTTGATACACATGGTTTCAGTTACTGACAGTTCACCACATGCACTGGCATCTTGTTTTCCGCACCCTGCTTGTTATCCTTACTCTATCATCACCCACACCTTTTATCCATTTCGGCCATTTATTTATTTCCGCTATTTATATCCCTCATGTTTCCTTTTGTCGTTGGATCACTGATGTTTGTTTGGTATGGCACTCTGTAGTGTAAAAATTTTTTGTGTGTAAAAGAGTGTGTAAAATTCTGTAAAAAAATTAAATATGCTCCAGAGCTGAAGAGGTTAAAGAAAAGGACGTGTGCTGCTATCTAGCTTCTACTAGATGACAGCAGCCCCTCCCATGTACCCAATTGTCACATAAGGACACACAGAAGAAGAGCGTCGCCTCCCACTCTCCCCCTCTTAGGGTTCAGGTAACACGACACTCAGATCCGAGGTCTTCCAAACAAGATCTGTGAACCATTATCGCTTTGCGGAGGATCTCGGGCCAGAAGCCCTGACATTTGTCCAGGGCCTCAAAGGCTATGACCTCGAAGGACACCCCTATGCAAGTTATCTCAAACAATCCAACATCGACACTCCAGATGGTTAGTCCAGAGACCAGCCTCGAGGGGCATCCGCATACTGAATTACATCACAATTGGTTGATTCTAGCTCCTTCAGAGCATCTGGCAGTTCAACATCTAGATGTCATTCTTTCCCACATGAAACAGCTGGGGTTCAGATTAAATCCTGAGAAGAGTGTGCTTTCTCCGTCTCAGAGGACCACCTATCTCAGCATTATATGGGATTCTACCACGATGCGGGCACGTCTGTCTCCCGCTCCTATAGATTTGATAATTTCTGCAATATCGCGAGTCAAGCAGGACCTGTCACTCACAGGGAAGCAGTTTCAACAACTGCCGGATCTGATGGCAGCTGCATCTAACGTGATACCTTTTGGTCTGCTGTACATGAGACCCCTACAGCCCTACAGTGGGAGCTCAAATCCAAGTGGACCTCTTCACCTCTCACGAGACTGTGCAATGTCCCCTTTGGTTCTTTCTAGTTCATCCAGCTTCTCTGGGACTGGATGCCATGGTTCAGGGACTGGATGCTTTTATCAAAAAAGGAACTTACAAATGAGGGAACAATAAAAACAATAGATCAACTGAAAAAAACAACAGTCCTACAAGCATGGTGCCATTTTCCCTAGACTAGCATAGTTTTTAAATAGAGTATTAAATTGAGGACAGCAAGAAGGATAGAAGAAAAGACATAGTAGTTGAGCACTATTAGCAGTGGTAGGTACTGTAACTGTTTTTAGTCTTTTTGTAAAGATGGAAAGTGAGTCAGCTGTTCTGATAGAGACTGGAAGGTAATTCTACCAGGAGGGAACAATGCAGGAGGAGGGTTTTTCTGCCTCTGTGGTGTGGCACCACAAGGCATTACTCACTAGTGGAATGCAAGCTTCTGGAGGGCACATAGGACTGTACCAATGTGTTTAAGTAACTTGGTGCAGACCCAGTGGTTGTTCTGTAGGCTACCATCAATGCCTTGAACTTGATTCGCGCAGCCAATGGTAGCCAGTGCAGCCTGGGGAGAAGAGGAGTGACATGTGCTCCCTTTGGCTCATTGAAGACTACCCTCGCAGCTGCATTCTGAATTATTTGAAGCAGCTTGGTAGTACTTGCTGGTAGGCCCGCCAGGATAGCATTGCAATTGTCCAGTCTGGAGAGAACAAATGCTTGAACCAGGAATTGTGAGAACAGTTTTGAGAGGAAATTTCGATCTTGAGTTCCTCTGTGGGACTTAGCCATGGTACAAGAAGCTTTATGTGCTCCTCCTTTTGAGCCTATTTCCGAGATTTCCGATCCCAATTTGTTGGCCAAGGTGGCCTTCATTTTAGCCATCCCCTCTCTGAGGAGAGTTGGTGACTTTCAGGTTCTTTCTGTGGCCCCTTCATATTCAGACTTTGCGCGCATTTTGGCTACAGCACTTTTATACCTGCAAGTGGGTTATGTGTCTAAAGTCCCTTCCGCTACCTTGTGGCCGGTCGTACTCCAAGCTTTCTATCCTCCTCCCTTTCGGGAACAAGACCAGAAAATCTGACCAGCTTTTGGTCTGTTTTGGCCCACACATAAGGGGCAAGCCTGCTTCTAAACAAACGCTTAGTCGCTGGATTGTCGAGGCACTCCATATCGCTTGTGAGTCCTCTGGACTTCCAAGGCTCACTCTGCTCGGGGTATGGCAGCCTCTAAGGCCCTTTCTGAAGGTGTCCCAATACAGGACATCTGCGATACTGATGGATGATCAACTTCCCTGACCTTTGTCAGGTTCTATGGCCCTGATCTTCAGGCCTCTAGTACCTCTTTCCTGATGCCCTAAGGTCATTCGATATAGGGCAGGGGTCCCCCATGTATTACGTATGTATGTAACCCTGATTCCCTGGAGGGAATGAGACAATGCGTCTCGAGGCCATACCCCAAGTACTTCCTGCCTGCGCTCGCTGATTTCAGGTTCAAAGCTAACCAGAGTATCACAACGCATGTTTATAGCTTTCTGGTCATGATGCCACCTCGTTTGTGATGTCACACCCCTTAATCAGTGATTCAACACACCTGTTCAGAGTGCATAAATGCTGGTAGCGGTCCCATAGCCTTTTGTCGCAGCATCTCGTTCCCTTCAGGGAACCAGGGTTACATACGTAACCTGAGATGATTTTTGACAAGTAGTGTATGGTAATAAATTAACTGGTGAGGTTGTAGTGGAAACTGAACTATTTTTAAGACTTGTAATGTTTAGACTTGTAATGTAGTAATGTTTCAAAAAAGTAAAAAAAAGAGGTGGAATATTCCTACCTTCCAAGCACAGTGTTGTCAGCTGTGTTTGCACTGTCATAAACCTCCACATAGTCAAACTTGCATACACCATGTGTTTCCAGACTGAAGTTTTGAAAACTTAGCCTAATAACCTGTCTGTCCTCCACAAATATTTGCCAGATACATAACTGTAAGAGAGCAGTCAAGCATTAAATAGAATGGAAACAATAATGAAATGTAAACAATTATTATTAAATAATTGGTTAATAGTTTACAGTTTAATGAACAATATGCTACATATCGTATGCTACATACCATATAATTTAATTCAGTTTTATATATAGCTCATTTAACAATGTAACATTGCATCAAAGCAGCTTTACACAAAATCCTAAAATAAATCTAAAAAGAAGTAAATTAGAAAAAATTAAAATATAGACATTCTGCATAATATAGAGTACTATTATGTGCAAAATATTCTTAATGGACAATAATATAAAGGATTTCCAAAACACCATGAAATACACACAGAACAAAATACATACAAGTAATATGTTATGTGACTGAATGAGATATATATAAGTAATATTCTAATGCACCAGTATGGTGTGTTCTGTGTGTCTATTAGTTCTCTGTTGTTTTTATGTAGCTTCTCCTTCTATGTGGAACTAATTTACATAATTTAAAGTTGTCATATTATGCAATTTTCAAAGACCATTATTTTTGGTTGTAACAGAATGTTAACTTTACATTTCAAAAGTTCAGCCTACTCTGATACTCTGGTCAGCTGACAAAGTGAGCTGTGATTGGCCAAATATCTCAAGCATGTTGTTAAAAGTATGCCCCTTACCACAATTGCAAAAATCAGCTTCCAAAGCCATTATTGTAACGCAGGGCTCAGAGACTGTGGATCCATATGCAAACGATTTATTAACATAGTCAAACAGGCAATGGTCAAACACCAGGCAAACAGGTACAAATAAGGTAATCCAAAATCGTGGTCATTAAACAGGCAAGGGTAATATAGGAAGGCAGCAATACTTCAATAAACAGAGGCAGTCTAGGTAAAACAAAGCAATCAACACAGGGGAAAACACTCAGAAATGTTTGACCGGGCAAAACAAGCCTTTGCAAATTACTGAGCCACATGGGTGAGTATAAATAGAGTCCTTGATTACTGATGGCCACCACCTGTGAGGGGCGTGGGGCAGTTAAACAGAACAGGTAAGGCATCTTATTGGATAATTCTCCTGGCAGGAAGAGGAACGCCTACACATAACCCAGCAAGAGAAAAAGCTTGCCCATACATTAGCGAATGTTCATGCGTAAACCATAACCGTGTTTAACATATAGACCCATGACACGCCCTTAGCACATTGTCTTTCAGGAATAAGGAATAATTATTCCTTATTTAATTATTCCTGTTAATTATTCCTGTTCAGGAATAATTGTACCGCTGTGTCTGTCTTTTATAAATGTGATAAAATTAAATACTCTTCAAAAACACAAAGTATGCAGTACAACTCTATAGGTTTTCAAGATTCATATGAGATTGACAGGACTGTGCACATTAGGGCCACTTTAAGTTTAAAGAAAAGAAAATACTTTAAGTTAGAAAACAGTCTGTTGCTTGCTTTTAGGAAGGGAAAACCTAGAAGCCAAAAAAATTTAAATATTGGAAGAGGAAATCAATTTGTGGGAGACTTTGAGCTTTGTAACTTTGCATTACATTTACTTATTTGGCAGACACTTTTATTCACTTTTAAGAAACTTACAATGAATTTAAGGTATACAGTTTTGTTAATACTTGTATTCCCTGGGATTAAACCTACAACCTTTGTGCTGCTAACGCAATGCTCTACCAGTAACCCTAACCTAACCTCAGTTCTAATAATCTAGTAATGGGAAATTATATTTTGTACCCTATCTCTATTATACTTAACAGCCATAGGGGCAATCCTGGCAGAATATTGCCGTCCAAGCCAAATTACACCCACACAATACTGCTATTTGTATTCACTGTAGGTGGTTATAAGGAGAGGTGAATCTAAATGAATTTAATGTCATTTCACATGAAAAATGCAAAAAGAGATTAAGTACTTAGACTAAAGCCTCTAGTTCCTGGGTCAACACCAAATGCTGCTCCCCTACTACAACAGTAAATATGCTGTTGAAACACCTTGTGGGGCTGGCCCCCAGTATGATGCTGCCTTCAGGTGTTGTTCTTCTTTGCAACCTTTGAAGAGATCACATTTAAGGATAGAATCTTCTCTTGGACCCTACGGCCAACATGTGCTGTCTGCTCCGAGCCTCATTGTATCTATCAACAATAGAGCTCACTGTGTCACCAAACAGACCATGAGGTGCAGCCGGGGAATTGAATAAAATGCCTTATACCTATCATGGATGCCTGATAGATTGAGCCATTAAAGCCTCTCTGATACACGCAGAACAATCATATTGTGGAGAGATGTACTAGCCATACTGTTGCGTATTTTTGTTTCCACAGATTAGGCAGGTTTTCTCCACTACAACATTGTTCAACATTGTACAACAAGCATTTCTCCTATCCTAGGCATAGCCCCATACCCATGCTCATGCAATCATGCAATAGAAGAATATTTATTTGAACCGAGGGTAAATGGAAGATTGCAACAGGGAGGCTGTTCTCTATTGTATGCCTATTGTATTATTCTCTTGTTTGCTGCCTGCCCTTAACCCCTTGCCTGTTCTTCGTTCCTGTAGATGCCTATTATGCGCCTGTTAATCTCATTGTTCTAAGATGGCTTCATTAAGATTAAGTTTGGTTGGCGGAATTTCTTATAGCCTGACGGCCTTTACCCAATGTGCTGTAATGGGTGCTAAACTTATTGTAAGCAATCACACATCATCATTAATGAAAGACCAATTATAATTAAACTATAGCACATATGCTTCAGACATTCAGGGTGTTCCCAAAAGTGTTGTGATAGGGTCTGATTCCATTCTTAGGGAACAGAGGTGGCAGTAACCTGAGACATTTTTGAGACAGTCTGAATTCAATTATTAGCAGCTATTGCACGTAAGGGTACCTGTTGATGTGGATAAGGGTTTGGGTAGTTTGGGCTGGACAATGATCCATACTCTCCTTTCATTTCCCCACCACATGCTAAGAATTAAAGAAATGCATTAAGTTAACAGAGAAAAATAATTTAAGCAAGACACATACAATAAGTGAAAAGTAATGTTTAGTGTAAGTCTAACCCGTGTGCTTTTGGTTACAATTGACTTCATCTGAGAGGTCCTGACAGTTTGGGTGGCTGTCACAAATAGAAGCGGGTAGTAAACAACGACCACCGTCACACATAAACTCCTCTCTGGAACAGCTTTCTGGTTGCAAAGACAAGTCAGCTTCAATACTTACATAAAAATGTTTTATTTTATTTTACTGATTATAGACAATAAACAGGTTTAATTATTTAATTAATTATATTTATTATTAATGTAAAGTTTCCATAATTTCTATAAAATGTGTATAATCATAAATGTTTTAAAAGTAGTAGTAGCAGCAGAAATAAATATTCTAATTGTCACATTTCTGAAGTAAATTGTTATTAGAAACACTTTTATTTTATTTACATTTGGCAGACGCTTTGAGCCATAGCAACTTACAGTACATTCAAGTTGTACATTTTTATCAGTACATGCTCCCTGGGAATCGAACTCACAACCTTTGCACTGCTAATGCAATGCTCTACCAACTGAGCTATACAGGAGCATATATAAGCTGTACGTACTCTGTCCTGGAAATATAGAATGGAATTGTGCAACAAATCCATTCCCTCCAATGTTGCCATCTGAGCGAAATGACACCCACACAATACTGCTATTTGTATTCACTGTAGGTGGTGCCACGGTACCACAAAATCTAGGAAGAGGTGAATCTAAATTAATTAAATGTCATAACACATGACTGATTCAAACACGCAAAAAGAGAGTGTCAAAAAATTAAGCACTTAGACTCTAACATTAATATCAACATTACCATTAAACTTTACACTAAAATCTGTTCTTTCAGGATCAACAAGAACGTGACAAACATTTGTTGTTAAAATCACTAAACAGAGGTGCTATTTTTAGGAATCAGGTGGAGATTCAGTTGCAGGTTCAGCATTCAGAGAAATTCAACAACAACTGGCAAGTCAGAGACAGTTAAAATAAATCACAGCAACGAGACTGTAAGCAGTTCCATTGGATGGCACATTAGCAGCAGAGAGGGAGGCAAAGGACCTGGGGAGAAGACCAAGGAAGGAGAGCAGCCAGGTTGTGAGGTTGGACAGAGAACTGGAGAAGCTGTGCAATAGAGTGGGGAAGTAGTGAGCAGAATGATGAGGAAGACCAGAAGATGATTCAATAGCATTTAAAAAAAATAATTAAAATGAAATAAGAAAGAGGGGAACTGGTGAGCAGAATGATGAGGAAGACCAGGAGATGATTCAAAGTTTTTCAAAATTCAAAGTTGATGCCCAAACCTTGTGACAACTGGCATCTTTTCTGTTTCTTCTCTGACTTCAAGCCAATCAAACAAGCAAGGAGAGGGTCCCTCGATAGCCAGAAATGTTACATGGATTTGTACGAGAAAAGGAGGCGGCACCCTGATCTCCCACACACAATTGGAATCAGAAGGATAATAGCCTGGGTGATTTGGTGAGCTGAAGGTCCCTTCAGAATCCATCATCAATCCACCACATTCTATTAGAAAGAAAACTTTATACAAATGATAGCTGAAAATCATATTTATTAATTTATTAGCAAAAACTGATAACCACTGAATAATGTAAACCATTGTGTCATGTTTTAATGTCAGTTCCTGTTTCTCTTTTTTTTTAATTCAGTTATAAATGTTGCATTTTAGTTTGGTTCCTTGTGTTCCCAGGTTTATACATACTATTAATTATTTGTTTCTATATATATTATCTTCACCTTTCCCTAATTGAGTTGCTTGATATCCCTTGTATTTATAGCCTTCCTTTTTTGTTGTTAATTGTCAGTCCTTATTGTTGACCCTGCCTATCTTAACATTGTCTTTCTGGTGCTTTATGATTTTCCTTTGTATCACCTGAATCATCCACTTTGTTAAAGGCTTACAATTATACTCACACTGTACTTTGCCCTCTTTCTCATCCTCTGTGACACATTATATTACACATACTTTTCCTTCTTTTTATTGCATGTATGTGTTTTAGAAGTATATACCAAAATGTAGGAACTCACTTAAAAAAGATGTGGGCTCCTTCTCAGGCAGGGGGGATATGGAGGTATGCGTAGGATGGAGGATAGTTAGATTTGAAGAAAAATTCTGTGGAATTCTGTCTCCAAGCTGGGAACCTAAAGGCAAATAAGCAATGAAGCAGGAAATTAGTGACCACATAGTGCACATGATGAGGTTTTTTGGATTTTTAAAAGCTGCCTTTATATGACTAAAATCAGTCTTTGTCCTCAAACCAGTGTTATGGCAATTCCTTCATTTATTTCTAGAGTATTTTTAAGGGCTTTTGCCTTTATATTACTGGACTGATTCAAACTTACATCCCCAACAGCACATAACTCTTATGACACCTTGAGTGAACAGTAAAAGCCACTTATTTAAAAACAGAAATGATGCAGAATCTAATAAAAACAATTTAATATATGTAGTGCAGGAAGGGTGCAGATCCATGTGGTCTCAGGCAGTGTGAGGTGCGCAGGCTGGTGACAAGTGGTATCTTGATCGCTCGGCTGCTGTCTCTGTGGGAAGAGAGCGAGAAAAATCAGGTGTTAGTCGCACTGGGGAGTGTAATGGAGGCTTTTCTCGCTGCCTATCTGGCTCCCCAAACAATCCTCAGGTGTGAGTGATCAACCTGTGATGAAAGCTAACAGGTGTTCCGGAGAATCAGTTCTGAAGTCAGGGCCCTCTCCACCTGCTGGTAGGCTTCCTCGGCTGCTGGCAAGTATCCACACTATTTTCCCCAGCTGCCCCTTCCTGGTCAGGTCTGTCAATGGGGCAGCTATAGAGGAGAAATTAGGGATGAACCAGTGGTAATAGCCTTCACCTGCTGGTAGGCTTCCTCAGCTGCTGGTGAGGAAATATCCAGACTATTTTCTCCGGCTGCCCCTTCCTAGTCAGGTCTGTCAAGGGCGCAGCTATAGAGAAGAAGTTAGGGATGAAACAGTGGTAATAGCCTGCCAACCCCAAAAAGGCACGTACCTGGGACTTGGTGGAAGGTCTCCTGGCATTCCAGATGGCCTCCACCTCTTTCTCCTGTGGTTGTACAAGTCCTCGCCTCACCCGGAAACATAGGTACTTCGCCTCAGACAGGGCAAGGTGGCATTTACGGGGGTTGGCAGTGAGTCCAGCCCTTTCAACTCTGGTGGTTCACAATGTCATCCTGGTAGGCAGGAAGCAGGGGGACATCCATGAGCCACTGGAACATGGCCGGGGCCCTGTGCAGGCTGAAGGGAAGGGTTCTGTACTGCCAGTGGCCACTTGGGTAGAAAAAGCTGTTTTAGGTTTTGACTGATCAGAGAGTTCTTCCTGCCAGTAGCCTTTGGTGAGGTCTAGGGTGGAGATTTATCCTCCTCTATAGCCTGCCGATGACCCTCAGGGACATGGTAGGGCTGCTGCCAGGTGACTCTTGGTGGTGTAAGAATCTCGTGCTGGATCAGGTCAGTCTGCCTGGGGAGACAAGGGAACACATCAGAGAACTGACTGATCAGGTGTTGAAGCTCCCTCTTCTGGTTCTGTGATAGCTGGGGGTTGATGTCTACAGCCATGGGCTCTGAGACAGCGAGGGCTGCACATCTTCAGCAGGTTCACATGGTAGAGCTGCTCTTCCCTTCTTTTTCCTGGCTGGTTCACTATATAGGTCACTGGGCCGACCTGTTCCACCACAGAGCTTTCCGTAATGGTATCACTTCAGGATATTGGGTGGTTTAGTCCACAATCACCACAATGTGTCCCTGAGCAGACATTGGCAACGGCCCACCAGGTCCATCCCGATCTGCTCAGAGGGCACCTCTATTATGGGAAATGTCGGAATAAGTGGGCTGGGGGGAGGTGTTCTGGGAGGTATCACGTGGCAAGTGGGACAGGCTTGGCAGAACCGCTTGACATCCACGTTCGCTGTGCACCACAGCACAACAGGCCATTCTGGACAATAAAATGTGGGAGAAAATGGGGGCTGGTCATGCTCCTGCTGTTCTTTCCCAAAGGAGCCCCCTCCAGTGACCTGCTGAAAGACATCAAAGTACAGGTTAGTATTAGAGGAGGAGGCCTCACGTTCTCTCCTGCTGGGCCTTTTCTGGGATCTCCAGCCACCCTCTGGTGACCCCTTCGCGGGCTGGCAGGCTGGGTGGCGACAGATAGAAGGGCCCAGTGAGGTCTTCCACTTTCTCGCTTGTGTACTTTGGGTCTCCTGGTGGTAGATGGTTTGCCGTGGATGATGCCGCCTGCTAGCCCCGCTTTTGCCTTGGTGGGCATCAGCTTGTTGAAAGGTTGCAAGGTGCCCTCTGGTGTGCGTCGCTCATGAACCACCCTCCAGGAAGATGGCGGTGCTCTCTCGGTTGCCTCCCGGTGTTGGGCCACATCCTGTACTATATCTGCATGTAATGATGTGTGGTGCTGGTCTGCGCAGGTCTGCTTTGAATGACTCTGCCCCTCTCTCACTTCCTGTAGTTCACTCGCAGTGCACAGTGTCTGCGGCTGCAACTCCACACGCACGCGTTAATTCGTGAAACACGCTCATACGCGCTGCAGGTAAAACGTGTTCAGTGTGTCCTGTTACATATACATTTGTATCTGTATTCTGACATGTCAAGCGTGTAAATCATGCACGTAAAACTAAATGCTTTATATGTTTCAGTAAAATCAGAAGCAGAGGAGGACACTGAATTGGAGGAAGAACCTGTTCAGCAAAGGCTGGACACTGTCACGTGCCCACAAAATTTCCCCATCATAATCTTCATAAGTCATCATAAGTTATAGCGCACAACATTGGACATTAATCCCTTGCATCATCATGAATCAAGACTTGATTCTAACTATAGTTTAATGTAAATGGTGTTTATGAACAGAGGCTTCAGGTTTAGGTGTTAATCTTTGGCTGACGGTGCGCATCTGCCCCGTTTAAACTATAACAGAACTATGTCAAATAGATTTGAGCCACAGTGTAAAGTCAAGGATTAACATTAGCATGACAGCATAATTGCTGCAAAGGTTTATCATTATTGAATGCATTATTGAATTCACTGCCATAATGAATAACACTCAAAGAGAACATACACATATAATTACATTTTTTTTTACACATTTATTTTAGTATACACCATGGCCGTTTGTTACTCAGAGAAAGGGACAGGTAGACCCAAAATGAACCATTGTCTAGCATTGTGTAATTATACTAATCCACATTTGGTGGAGCAAAACAAAACAGAAAAATGCATCATTGCAAACATCATTGCAATAACAATTTTATTAGTTAAGCAAATCAGGCAGACTAAAATCATCTAAAATCAAACCCAGAACAAATGTCTTGCAGCCAATGCAGATTTTTATCTTCATGATGAAAAATCTGGCCGTGACATGAAGTTGAACTAAATGGCAGGGATGATCCAATGAACAATAGTGAGGGTCGGGGCAGGCAGCAATAATCCAAAATCCAAAAATCCAAAAACAGTCCAGAGTCCAAAACCAGAAAAAAACAAAACACAAGGAACACAGAGAACACAGGGGAAAACACAGGAAGTGCAAAACATCACAACTTCCTGTTTGGTTGGCCTCTGCTTTATAGCCACCAAACAGGAAGTTGCATCAGAGGAAGCAGAGGGAGCGAATGCACACATTAAAGGGGTAAAGTAATCCTATTAGATGGAAAATAATTCACTTCAGTGTCCTTTCAATATAGTCATTTGATTAGATTGATTTTCCTTCATGTTTTTGTTGCCACTGAATCAAAATCTGCACTGTACAAGTAAAGCTCACCAACGCAACATGATTCATGAATAAGACACCACTTCATTCTGTTCTTATAAATCAACCCTTATTTGATCCATACACAATAAATAATGTTACAGCAATGTCATAATATTACAAGTTGGTAACCAGCACGCTATTTCTGTCATTAGAAACATTTAAACTTTTCTGACATAAGTTTCCATACACGCATATTTCCATACGCGCATATTTGCTTGTTTCACATAGACCACACTTGACTGCACATTGCGTTAGAATGCGTACTTCTGGCCAAAATTATGAGTAATCTAACGCCGCGAGCAGACAAAAAGTGATAAAATATTCACATTATTTCATCATTTGGACATTTTCTTCATGGTGGTTTGAAAGATTACATGTTCAGGAATTGAAAATGCTCAAAATTGACCATTGCATTGCCTTAACTAAAGGTTTGTAAAACTGTCTGATGTAAAATGAGCAGAACAATAATCTGTGGCTAAATGTCATGTGATCTGGTTAAAAATAAACCATAGCCATGCATCACGGCCATTTCTTTCATCAGGGTGGTTTGAAGGTTTGCACACTGCTTGTACAACCGGGGAGATCAGCACACCTATGAACACCATTTTGAACTTCACAACATCGCTGCTGCAATAACTGTAGCAGGGGTGGGGCAGGGGTCAAATCTGTGTAAATTATTTTCATGAGGAGGGGGTGAGTAATAAGGTGCAATTTTCCAGATTAAGGCACACATTTTTAAAACATA
The DNA here is from genome assembly GCA_036877545.1 of Yasuhikotakia modesta. NCBI lineage: Eukaryota > Metazoa > Chordata > Actinopteri > Cypriniformes > Botiidae > Yasuhikotakia > Yasuhikotakia modesta. The sequence continues at coordinate 3,764 of JBAJNP010007995.1, read as the reverse complement.
AATCTATATACAATGGAGTGGTTCAAAATGTCTAGAACTTTTTCCTATGTTCTTTTTTTGCATTAGGGCGCCTCCCGAGGCAGACGTGTTTGCTTGTTCCCCAGCCAATTCTTGATATTTCTGCAGTGCACAAATGCAACACACTGCTAACATACAACAGACAGTCATTGCTGGACATCTCCATTTTGGCAAACAATTTGGATTCACTAGGATTACATCACAACGGGAAGTAAGAGAATGCCACACTCTGATTATTAGGGAAATGTGGCTTTTTGAGAAAGTACTGGAATCCACTCTTCAGCTATAGTCTCACTCTTTACACCGAGGAGACCGCACTGCAGCTGGTATAGAGGAGGTTTGTTTATTAACAACTCATAGTGTGGAGACATACAGACTGTTTATAAACACTGCTAACCAGAAGTGGAGTTTTGACCACTGAAAGGCCGTCCCTATTATCTAACGAGGGAATTCACTGATGTGTTAGCCGCTGTTTACATCCCACCACGAGCCAACCCCACAGCTGCACTCAGCAAGCTCCATGACGCTTACAGACAGTGTAATTTACAGACAGCTATTCCCAAATATTTCCAACATCCTCACCCAAAATAAAAACACACTGGACAATGTTTACAGCAACATACACTCTGTGTATAGAGCTGCCCCCCCCCCTTGAAAAATCAGATCACTTCTCTTTGTTCTTGTATCCAGCCTACAGACCTACCCTGACAGACTGAGATGTGTTTAAAACTGCATTCATTGTATACATGTTTGTGAGGATCAGAATTAAAACCTCAAAAACAGTCTTAACAAACATTGGCACGCCACAGGGGTGTGTTCCCCCAGGACAGTCCCACTATACCACAGGATAGTGAGGACAACAATCTCACCCTCAACACGGACAAGACAAAATAGATAGTGGACATGAAGAAAGAGGAGGAACCATCAGCCACTATTTATCAGAGAGCTTGAAGTGGAGAGAGTGAGCAGTTTCAAATATTTGTGGTCCACATCAGTGAGGACCTCACCTTGACACTCAACACTACCCAGCTGGTCAAGAGAGCAACAGCGGCTGTACTTCCTAATGAGGCTGAGGAAATTTGGCATGACACCCCAGATCCTCAAGAACGTCTACAGCTGTGTTGTTGAGAGCGTCTTGACCAGCTGCATCACTGTGTGGAAGCACAACACTGAGAGACCGCAAACTTCACCATCTGCAGTGATGAAGACTGCTGAGAAGATCATCAGGACTTCACTACCCTCTTCTCAGACTATTTATTACTGCAGAGCCCACAGGAGAGCTGCCTCCATCCTCAAAGACCACAATATGGACTGTTTGCACTCCTGCACTTAGGACGGAGGTACAGGAGTGTGAAGTGCAGGACATCCAGGCTGAGGAACTCCTTCTCCCTCAGCTGTCAGACTGTTAAATGGGTAGCCATCAGATACAGACTTGTCTCCTGGCTGCTATGCATTTTGCACATTTAAATTTGCACATGCTTACTATGCTGCTATTATCTACTGCACTGTCATACTGTTCTGTTTTTGCACCGCACTGTTGTATTATTGTTGCTGTACCAACTGCACTGTTGTACTGTTGTTTTTGTTCTGTGTTGTATTGTATTGCTAATGTAAACGTTTACAGTCTACTGTACCATGAAGCATTGTGAACCATGTATCAGTGAACTATATTAGTTCAATGTTTATTACTTTGTTACTTGTTGTTGATGCTGTTGCTTGTTGTTGACATATGTAGCATTTAGTGTGAACAGCAAAGCAAGTTTTTCATTGCACAGGGAAACTTGGTTTCCTAACTGTGTATATGACAATAAACACTTTGAATCTTGAATCTAGGGGTTTTCCTGCTGTTTTCCAGCAAGACAAGAAAAAAAATGGATTTTAACTCTAGGTTCCCTTTAATGATTGTGAGTTGTGTCCAGTTCTTTACAGCTACATCCTTCACCTTGTCCATCTGGATGCCACCTTTGCTGATATGGTACCCTGGAAACTCAGGTTATGCATATAACCCTTGTTCCCTGAAGGGAACGAGACACTGCCCCTCCTGAAAAACCATGCTCTGAATCAAGGTGAAATCAGTCCAATAGTGTAGCTGAATAGCTTCAGAAAGGAATAAAGCAAGGCAGGGGTACCAAAAGTATGGCTGAAGCCGCAGTGCCTTGTTCCCTTCTAGGAAACCGGCAGTTACATACATAACCTGAGACATTCCTATTCAGAAACTCTTTGAGAATGAGATGCCAACTATCTCAGACTGAGGTTCTCTGCCCCTTGTGTGAAATTGCACAGTTAAGGCATGAGGACATAAAAGCCTGGAGTGGCTTGGAAATCAAGGCCAAAGTGCCTTGTGAAGGTTAAGGAAGTGGACCATCGGCAGCTTTGTAGATGTCCTAAATTGGGACACCTGCAGAGTGTCTAAGGCCTAAGAGACTAAAGGACTCATGTGAGATGCGAATAGCATCAGTAATCCAGTAACTAAAGGTCTGCTGGGCAGCAGGATAGCAAAGACCCATTTAGAGAAACCAAAGCAGACACCAATTTAGTCAGATTTTCTACACGGGGTAGCTCTGTGAGTGTATGTGTCCACACAGTTAAGCATCCTCTGGTCATTCTCCCTAAATGCAGGAGGACAAAAAGCCTGAAGTATGATTGACTACAGTGTGGTAAAGGGATCTTTAGAAACATAACCCGACTTCAGGTAGAAAATGACTTTGGCCAAGCTGAGCACAAAGTCAAGATATGAAGTTGCCACTCGTAAAAGCAGCCGCAGCCTCAGTAAACCTCGGAGGACCAGGGGGTGTCTGTCCACTATATAGGCACTTAGTGAAGCATGGTAAGCCAATATAGCCACCACACTCTACTACTCTACCTTTGTGGTAGAGTAAGCTATCCCTGAAGAGAGCCGTGCCTGCAAGAACTTTGTTAACAGAGTAGTTTACTGGGTCAAGCTGGCGGTCTCCACACCAAGGTGGTAAACGTTTTCCCCTCAGGGCATACATTTTCTTTGTCGAGAGAGCTATAGATTGTAGTATGGTCTCAACAACCTTAGTTTAGAGACCGAAATCACTAAGAGTAAAAACACCATGTCACAAAACACTGACATACTCTTTATCTAAGAAGCTCATACTCTTTATCTGCTCTAAGGAGCAGAGTGATTGGCTGGGGAAGTCTGTACCATAGCATCCAGTCCCAGAAGAGCTGGATGGGCTAGGGAGAAGCAAAGGTGACATTGCACTGTCTCTAGAGCCTAGAGACAAAATTTGCATAACAATTCTCCAAATTTGCATCTCCAAAAAGCTTCCACTCCTGTCTTGACAGAATGTCTGCTCCCACATTGTGACATCCAGGGATATGAACTGCTCTCAACAAAAGGAGTTTCTCCTGGGACTACACAAGGATATGGTGTGCCAACTTGATTTCTATCTAATTTATATGCCAGAAATGCTGGCAACCTCTCCACAGATCATAGGCTGGGCAGCCACTCATAACTACTCCCTAGCCGGTAAGGGATGCATCTGTTGCAAGTAAGACAGAGCGGCAAAGTGCTCCCAGCACTGGGCTCTGAGAAAGGAACCTAGGTTTTTTCATGTATCTAAGGCCTGAAGGCCTTGTTGTATGACCTTGATTTTGTAGAATGGATTTCCCCTCTGAGAAAATCCCTTGGATTTGAGCCACCACTGTAGAAGTCTCATATGTAACAAATGGAATCACACTGGGCACAGCTGCCGTGGGAGCTAGCATTTGTTAAAAAT